>JAJMSI010000026.1:0-158376 GCA_030558325.1 Wilhelminamyces tanticharoeniae | reverse complement strand
GTAAACCGCGTTGGTTTCCTAAAGAGGATAAAATAGACTTGAGGATTACAAAGGCCATGAAGTCTTGGCTTGAGGGAAACTGTGTATATAAAGGGACAAGTTTCCCACCTAGTTAGTTCTTCAAAGTATACGTTTATTAAGTTAAACAATGTCCCGCTCACCAGAGTCTATACTTTCAGATTGAGCTTCTCAGTATTATTAAAGATAGTTTGATCGACCATCAATTTCTGAGTCGGCGTCAAAGTCATGTAAGTCCGCAGTGCGAATGTTCTTTAAGAAGGTTCTGTACCTTAATTCAACATATTCATGGACCAGTACCATAGCCATCTTTCTCCGAACTTCTTGCCATAAGGCTAGACCTGTGACAAACTCAAACGTCCCAAAAGACTCCCTTGTGTTGGGTCAAGACCGCTCATAATTGTGGAAGTTGTTACTCTCTCAAAGGCGGTACGAACATTGCGTGCATCAATTCCCCATACATCCGCCCACTCAGTAAAAGGAGATCACTATCACCACCTTCCAAATACTGTCCGAGAGGCTCCCACGCCATATACGCATGCTTAATGAGCATGGTGCGCCAGTGGGGGTACTGATCCTTAGTCTTCAACAAATCCCAGTCTTCGATCCTTGTCAAAGGGCTGCGGCAAAAGGTACGAACCTTTACCTCTATATCCTATCTGTGAAGGACATCATCTTTTTAGATAAATGAACACCTTGAAGACTTAGCCAGAAGGCACCGGTGCCTTTTAATCCAATCTTCCCCTTGCTTTAAGGGACGCGTTCTGATCCTGTATAGAGTTCCCCTCTGACGTGTTTCCGTTTTCAAACGCTCACCACCGCAGATCTGCGTTATCTGTCAACAAACCTTTCCTTTTGTATGTAGCAGCCTTCACGTCAACATGCACTTAGTTTGTCTAGGGGATAGGTAATCGCTTGTTCCCAAAGAATTTTCATCTGACAGGTCCTCATATAGTTAGTCAGATGTGAACCTCCTGTGGATTTTAACAAGTATACACTGTTAAACACCACTGCAGGACGATTGGTGATAGTGATATGTAAGTCATTGGCTCACTGCGTTCAGTAGGTCGAATTTCATCCCCTTCCCCCTCCTTTCCGTACTGTGAAAGAGCTTACAGTATTCGATATCAACCTCCCACCTATTTTTTCTTCTTCTTCTTCTTCTTCTTCTTCTTCTTCTTCTTCTTCTTCTTCTTCTTCTTCTTCTTCTTCTTCTTCTTCTTCTTCTTCTTCTTCTTCCTGTTTTCCTTCTTTTTCTTCCTCTTCTTCTTGTGATTTAATTGCAGCTTCTGACTCATCCTTAACATCAGTTGGTAATTCCCTTATACAGTCTTAAACATGATGTATGTTACAAAGTCTGTGCAAGTGTCTCTTTTACTAAGGGGTTAGAATGTCGTTAAACTATCATGGCTAATTTTATTTGAAGGCCTCCTCTAGTCTTAGATCGGTCCAAATTTAGGGAGATAATTCAAAGCACTCATTTCTGTATTTCAACTTTCAATACAAATGCTGTTCAGGCTATTGTCCACAATCTGGATACCAGTGACAGAGGATTTGGACTCCTACTCTATGTCAAGTTTAAACTTCTTATCTGGACCATTAAGCAAATACTAATCAATTAAATACCATATTATAGCCTTCGCATATAAACTTCCAGAGAGAACTATTTCATTTGTATCCAATCGAGTAATTAGTGATTAAGATCTGGTTTTACTGAAAAGTTCGCAAAATGTGAACAAGTTGCAAAAACTTGAAAATTAATGAAAAAGTAAATCCATAAGTACATTGAATGTCTTGAATGTAAAGCGCGAAGACTCCCACAAAGTTCTGCATTCAGCCCACATGTGTACATAGTCTATAAGAAACTATGTTGAAGATAACTCAAATTGAAAGACCTTTTCAACCAGTCTCTTTTATTGGGAAGGAGTTGAAAAGAGGGAGCTTCCGACCAGGCCCTTTTGGGTTGTTCCAAAGCTCTTTCTTCATAGGTCTTGCTTTTGAGGCAACTTGATTCAATTCATAGTGATTAAGAGTAGGATGAAACATCGCTAATGTCCCATGCCAAGCGCCCCCAAAGAGCCACGAAATAAAAGACATTTCTTTTCTCAAGCACCAAGAAAGCCTCGACTGCTGCCTTCCAAGCAAAGCATGGTAAATATGCTGGTAGTACTTTACTTGATGTCTACTGGTATTAGGTTTCCGAATTGAATTCGTATTTGTATAGATCATTGTAGAAAATTGGCAACCCAAAGAATTGCTCCTCGCCAATCAAAGGGACCTCACCAAATGTTTATGAATATACAATCGAGAGAGCAAACGCCCTTCAGGAAGCTTAAAACTACAACCTGAACTTTTTTCAGAATCACTGTGATTTTCCTGCTGACTCCTGGAAACATGAATCCGAAACGAGTAAAAGGCTACTGCGGCAGGAGCTCTGATTTTCCTTACGAAGGCGCCATTATTACTAACAAGGATATCAAGCAGAGCTATTTGATATGCCCTAGACGTAGTGAGCTGGGAATCATTTCGTTTCGAGTTATTAAGCGCAATGTTAGACACAAGTGTTGAAAATCAGAACTTACCTAACTTCTGTGTTCAATCGTGGAAAGAATTGCTGTCAATACCTTTAGATGTGAAGACTTAGCATGAGTTCGGCAATAGAATTTGAAATGATTCCCTTAAATATATGTCCTTGCTCCACACAAGAAAATACTTCTCAGATCACTGGAATACTTTGATACTATAAGTGATTCATTTATATACAAGAAACTTCATATTGTCTCCAATCTAGCTCGCTTCGAATCAGAGGAAGTTCCGTTTGAGGGAGACTTGATACCGAGGTAAATAAACAATCTATCCCATTGACCCTTCTTGTGTAACATTGCCAAGATTAATACAGCTGGTAGGTGCCAAACAGAGCACCAAAACAATTTCTTAGCATGGAAGTTGGCCAAGGATATCCCCTCAGTCGTCGGAGAGCCCCCAGAGGCATAATTTCTATTCTGTTGTCTCCAAAAATTGAAAGCCAAATAGGCTAACCATGTGTTGACGACTGCAGAGTCGAATTGAAAAACCCAATCGGTTATTCCAAAATAAGTCAACCCAAAACAGAGGGGAAACATCAAAAGTGAGTATCGTAATGCAACTCTTGCATTCAACATCGGATATTCAGCTGCTGCCATCACATATCCAGCGCTCTTATACTGGGACGCAACATTGTGTGACAAGGCATTGAAATGTGGGAATTGCCAGGCATAGAGCAAACCGGCTAAACACCATCCTGCCGGATGCGTCAATGTCGATGATGCAGCCCAGCCCATAAGAGGAGGAATAGCGCCAACAATAGCACCAACCCAAGTGTTGATTATAGATTTTCTCTTGAGCGACGTGTAGATCCAAGAGTACAAGACAATATTCAATAGACCCAACAGGGCAACAGTGGGGTTAACGCCGAAGTATAACATCGTGCAGCCCAATGAACTCGTTGCTGCTGCGAATTGGAACGATTGTTTTGGAGTAATCAATCCACGAACAACTGGCCTTCCAGCAGTTCTAGCCATTTTGGCATCAAACTCGGGCTCTCTTCCCATGTTGATAGCGTTAGCGGCACCTGAGCATAACGCAGTACCCATAGTCAAGAAGAGCAATTGTGGTAACGAAACAGAGTAAGGAGAGATAGCGTATGAGCAAATTGAACTTAACGTTACTAAGACCGTTAAGTTGGGCTTAGTCAACTTTAGGTACGGGCCAACCATGGAACGTAGACCCCTCCTTGTTTGGGTTCTGCCTTGCTTTTCAGATCTTGTTATCTTTGGGGTAACCTCAAATGGCACTTTAGAATGACTATCGAAATCTGAAGTCAGCTTGCTAGATGATAATATCTTTTGTGACAGCTCCGCCTCAGGCTCTTGACAAGATAATACCTTCGTAGCCACGTTCTCCAAAGTAAAGCCTTTCAGGCATTCCCTTATGCCGGATTCCTTCGAAGTCGATGCATTCAGTATGGAATTGTTCTCACTTTCCAACTTTGTTTTTCTCTGAGGACCAGTTATGAGCCTTCTATAGGTAGAGGTCAAAAGGTGGTTGGCGATGAAATTCTGTTCAACCAAAAAATTCTTCTTCGTGTTTTTGTAAAAGAAGTTAAAGTTGGAGGCGCAATTTAGCCTCGGTATAATAAGTTTATGTGACATCTGGTATGAAGAGTACAGTCAATCTGGTTGACAGCTCCGAGTGTACTCCTCTTCCACCAAACGTCTATGCGTGGCGGATCGTCTTTATGCGCGTGGAAAATTATTTGTTGGTAAAGACACGTCGTCGATAAACCCATCTGGGCCGCCAAGGGACACATATCTACAGTTCGCAAGGGCATTAGGACTGTATAAGCAAGATAATCCAAAACTGAAAGCGACTAAAGTCAAGTCTAGCATATCCTTCACTCAACTGGTGCTTTGTCCTCGGACACCACAGCAGGGGCATCCCCCTCTCCACCAACCTCCATCTTGTCATCACCTCCCTTCTTCTCGTTTAGCTTCTTGTTCTCCAACTTGTTCTCAATTAGGTCATGGAAGGCGATGATTGATCTGACCAAAGTAGTCACATACACCATCATCAACTCGTCGTTTGTCTTGACGGTAAAGGCCGTTGTTAGCGGGTTAGATGCGCCAACAGCCTCACCACTTTCCTGCGATGTCTCCACGCTATCATGTAAGTTCGGTAACAAGTTGAAAACATTCTGCAATTTGCCCAAAATTGTGTGGTTAATAGGTAACTTTTTCTGGTACACCTTATCCAAATAGTTCGCTATTTCACGCAACTTTTGGTGCAAGCCTAGCAAAGACTGGTAGCTCTGGGTGACCCTCAAGGATAAGTTCCCTGCGGCCTGATCGCGGATATCTCTTAACAAGTGCTCAACGCCAATCTCCTCGGCCTCTTCGGCTTCAATAAGAGAGGGGACGTGTACAAAGGTACGCTCAGCCGCAGAGCCATCATTCTTGATATCGTCGACAGCATAGTATGCATCAGTTGGGATTCCAACGTCTCGAGACTGGACGTCTACTATCAACAACAAGGGATTTTGGGTGTACTTCTTGAAGACGTCGTTGATTTTCAAGTCGGATTTTCTCAACTTGGGACCCGAATGGTACCATCCAATGAGAGTTTCCTTAGCATTGATCTTCTTGAACATTTCGCCCATCGATTCTATGAAGTTGTGATCTAAGAACCAAACAGACGGGTTTTTCTCGTCTTCCTCGAAGGGAATCGCATACGAGTTGGTGACCTTAATGACGTCGGACAGGTTGTCTCCCAAAATAACACCAACGACGCGCTTCTTGGAGTCTTTTGCCACACGATTGTAGTGGTCAACCACAGAGAGAAGCACCAACGGCGAAACTGTCACCGTCTTGCTCAAAAATGTAGTTTCAGTGGCCGAAGGCATGGTGTCAGGTTTACCTCAATATAACACTCAATCGAATGCAAATTGGAACAAAAAATCCTTGTAAGAGCTCCTTTCAGCGACCTTATTTGTTTTCGTGAAGAATTTGGTAAAAAAGGGGCGATCGGTTCTTTCAATCTTCGTGAGTGGCGAGCGTGCTTGTCAAATTCGCCTTTGAATTGCCTAGAGAAATCGCTGTGCGAGAACCAAAACATTACAGATCAAATTGGTAAGCTGCCATCGCAAAAGGAAATCAAGTAACGGGCCGAATATAACACCATCATGTTCGGTCAAGTTGTTATAGGCCCCCCAGGCTCAGGAAAATCTACCTTTTGCCATGGGATGTATCAGTTTCTTTCGGCTCTTGGCCGTAAACTGTGCATTATCAATTTAGATCCTGCCAACGACAGACTTCCCTACCCAGAATGTGCCCTTGACATCCGGGACTACATAACTCTCGAGGAAATTATGGAAGAACTAAATTTAGGTCCTAACGGAGGTCTCATGTATGCTTTGGAGTCTCTTAATGAAAACGGAATAGATGTATTCATTGGCAAAGTGCAAAAACTCGTGTCGGAACAGAACTACTTGATATTTGACTGCCCTGGACAGGTAGAGATATTCACACACCAAAATTCTCTTTCCAAGATCCTCAAGAGACTAGTAAAGGAATGGGATCTTCGTTTGTGTGTCGTCTCTTTGGTCGACTCCATATATTTGACAAGTCCTTCCCAATATGTCTCCATACTACTCCTAAGCTTGCGTTCAATGCTCCAGCTAGACTTGCCGCACGTGAATGTCATCTCAAAGATTGATATGCTACGCAACTACGGGCCGTTGCCATTCAGACTTGACTACTATACTGAAGTTCAAGATTTAACATACCTCACACCTCACCTCGAGAAAGAGTCTAACTCGGTATTGGGTAAGAATTATGTCAGGTTAACTGAGATGATAGCGGAACTCGTGGGGGACTTCAACTTGGTGTCGTTCGAGGTTTTGTCCGTTGAAAACAAAGCCTCAATGATTAATTTGTTGAGTGTTATCGATAAAGCAAATGGATACAGCTTTGGAACGAGTGAAATAGGTGGAGATTCTATTTGGAGTGAGGCCACTCGCGCTGGTGGACTTTCAGACTACGGAGAGATTGACATCCATGAAAGATGGATCGAAAGAAAGGATGAGTATGATGCAAAGGAGTTGAAAGAGAACGAAGACAATGGGACAACAGAAAACGAGAAGTTTCTCACTGAAGATGAAGAGTGGGAAAAAGCTGTCTTTGATTGGGAACAGCAGCGAGGTGGTCAAGGCGCACTCCGAAGATAAAGCAAATTATGCATTAGCGTTTGGCTACACATTTGGTCAATAATCAATCTGCACCTATGCATGTAAGCATTCACATAAATTTTAAAATGAACGCTGCGAGACCCTTAACGCCAGTAGCTTCCACACCGTATGGGTGTACACGGAGATAATTGACAGATATGGAGGAATTTTGGTCGTTCGTTACCTTTGCAAAAAGGCAGACTACTTATTTGAGGATCATAGAAAGGTGGTAGTGGAACAAACTGAAGTGGGAAAAGAGGGCCTTCGTCATTAGGGTCCTTTATTTGAGCAAGCCAGTGGCCGTGGTAATATCTTCGTCACCCTTGTAGGTCTCCAAAAACAGCTTAAGCGCATCTTTATGTTGCGAGATCTTTTTGGTAACCTCGGGGACCATACGTTGGGATTCTTCCAAGACCTGTATTTGTTTCTTGATCTCGTACTCGTCAGCGTTGTTAGCTTTCATCTGGGCCACGAATTGTTCCTGTTCTGTGACCTCTTGGCGGTACAAGGACTCTTCTTTGACCAACCTTTTTAAGGCATTGACTTTGATTTGGAGCTGGGACGGTGCCATTATGGTAGTTCAAAATAGATAGTCAAATGGTGTTCTAAGCGCTGTGGTACTCGTCGTGAGAACGTAAACACTGGTCGTGCAAAAACCTAGAATTGTAGATACAAATTTTCGCTTACATCAGTTTCTAGAAGGGCCTACGGTTTTGCACTACATCATGGCCATAATTTCAGAGAATGATTCTTTTGAGTCGATAATGGGCCAACTACTCCGAAGCACAGAAAACTTGATCATAAAAAGAGATTTGCTTCTTTCTCAGGTTGAAAATCTACTGAACTTGCGCGATAGACTTACACAAGATAACCAGGATAAAGTAATCGTCCTCTTGGGCGGGGACTACTTTGTCGAAAAAACAGTGAAAGATGCAGGAGAATACCTACAACGGAGGCTTTCGAGTCTAAAAGAAGGCATAGATGAGCTTTCTGCTAACATAAAGCATGCCGAAAAGACTACAAAGGAATTTCAAAGCTTGCAAGAAACCGAAAAAGGGCAGGAAAATGGCGCAGATGACGGAAAGCTCAATGAAGAAGGTCTTCCCTTTATAGATATCCGTGAAGAAATCGATGAAGACGGCAACGTTCTAAGCGTGAATTTGAACGATGAGGTGATCCAGGTGCAGCCAAAGAACGCAATCTCTGCTCTGACCCCCGAAAAGACATTGAAACTGAAACCTAGTCCAGAGAAACAATTACCAGCCAGAAGCGGTCCCCTTTCTCAACCAGTGATAGCAGATGATGACCCAGGGACAAATAACCGGGTCAGTTCACCTCCAGACGTGGATGTAAACCCGATTAAGGAACTTTTTGAAGATATGGAGATCATCAGTGGGGACAAAAGTGGGCACGAAAGCAAAGGTTCGAAGCAGGGCTCTTTTGAAAAAAAGATCGATGACTTGAAGATCAGTGGTGATGACAAGGCTTCGCTACTACAAATTTACGAGGAGTTTAAAAATTCGCAACAGGAGACTTCTCCTGCTGGGCAATCCGATGGCATATTAAGCGATATAAAGGAAGCAGATGACAAAACCTTTATTGATACAGTTGAAGTGACATCTACGAGCACTCCGAAATCCGGTAACTTGGCAATCGACCGCAATGACCTCTTGGAGTTGGAGCTACTAGCTAGTGAGTTTGATGACATTGAGGGTGAAAGTTTTGAAACGTCAGACGTACAAGATGAAGAGTGGTATTTTGATGATGAAGAGGAAGATGATGACGAAGATGACGAGTATGCGGATTCCTTGCTCTATGGATCTGGAAAAGCTGCGGCGTTGGTGCCATCAAGTGAAGAAGGACAGTCCAATGAAATCCGTGACTTGTTGTGGAAAAATATTACACAATTGCGTCAAAGTAATGGCGCAGGTACAACAGACAAGTCGAGAATTAGCCTGAGACTGCCCACCGAAACCAGCATCTCTCTTCAGTCCGCACTTAAGAAGGGGACTGGTCAAAAACGAAAATCTGTTACGTTTTCTGAAAGCTTGGAAATCAAAGAGATCGCGAATGTCAGCGAGGAGCTAAAAAACATAACATATGCGAACCAGAATATGTCCAGGTTCAAGCAGAATAGGATGATGCACACAGCCCAAGGAGAGAGAGCTGGTGAAGAGAAGGTCACTTCTTCAGACCAAGAAGGGCCGGTTTCCGAGTTGGTAGTTGAGAGGAACTTGGAAGACTCCTTTCGCGCAATAGTAAGTGACGTTGTAAGTGACGACGTTTTTGACCACGATAGCGATTCATTTAGCCTTGATGAGCAAACGCCCGAATTTTCTTCCTTTGAAGGTCAATCGGAAATAGGAGTGGCCGTCAGCAACGAGGACATTTTCACAGGGGAGGATGATCTTACAGCTGAGAATGATGATTTGAAAGCAATGCAGCTGAACTTGAAGAAGGCTGCGAACAAGCTGCGAATGTCGTTTTTCAGACAAATGAAGGCCCAATATCCCAATCTATCCCAAAATGGAAATAAGGTTGAGCCAGGGCAAGGAACAAAGATACAAGTTCGCGGCACACTTGGAGACTCCAGTGGCGAAATATTGGATCGGCGTTCCCTAATTGCCGAAAGCATAGAACAGCATGAGGATACTGTGGTCAGGGAAACGAAGACAAAAGTTAGCCCAGTGATGAATGACGTTGTCGATAAGGATATACCAGAGACAAACGACATTATTGGCGTTCTGTTGCCTTCCGGGGACAAGGTCGCAGGCAAAGCTTCCCGCTTCAAGTCAGCCAGACAAAAGACAAAGGCAACTTCAGGTCTCGTAAGCGAGAAGCCGAAAAATGGCCTTGTTGCTGCGAAGATTTTGGACAAAAACATCGCAGGGGAGACTGCCGGAGTCAAAAAAACTGCAGTTGAGAATGAGAGCAAGCTCCTCCGTGGTGCTCAGGCAGCCAATGGAAACCAGTCCAAAATGGAGGTCCTTGGGACAGCCCTCGATTACACAAATTTACAGGAAGACATGGATACCATGGCCAAGGCGTATGTTCTCGGGATGTACGACGATGATATTGCCACCGAGGGTCCTGTGGTCAACAAGCTCGACGACTTCGAGGTGTTGAATCGGATGGTGGAGTCCATGCCCAGCGAGGAAGCGGAAAAGAAGCCCGAAGCTACGCAGACAGGGGGTGGCCATGCGTTCGACCCGGACCTCGACGAGGTGGGCGACTTCGACGGGCCTGTGCTCGCAGACGAGATCATGGAGCACAACTACGACGACGACGACGACGACTGGGGCGAAGACGCTGTCCAACAGAACGTCATCGATCTGGAGGTGAGTGTATCGTACTACCGCATGAGAGAAAAGATGATAGTGAGCAGGAACTCCAGGGGCTACAAAAAAACCGAGCAGGAGCAGGAAATGGAGCCTGTGGACGCGGACGGCAACCCTGTGC
The DNA here is from genome assembly GCA_030558325.1 of Wilhelminamyces tanticharoeniae. Taxonomy (NCBI): domain Eukaryota; kingdom Fungi; phylum Ascomycota; class Pichiomycetes; order Serinales; family Metschnikowiaceae; genus Wilhelminamyces; species Wilhelminamyces tanticharoeniae. Next base: position 148,139 of record JAJMSI010000026.1, on the reverse strand, counting down.
GGGTGAGTCGCTTCAAGGCAGCGCGTCTCAACATGAACTAGTCGGGCATGCGGAAACGCTGGCCAATAAGGTGGCCGCATCCGAGGCTATTCGTCGGACCTAGGAACCTGGCCAAACTCCGGAGAATACCCGGGGAAAGTCCGGCGCATACCCGGGGAAAGTCCGGCGGTGGTGGCTACGTCGTGAAACGGGCCATGGCGCCAGTTGGCGGGCCGCACGCGAGTGCGTGTCACGATACCATTCGCCATAGAAGGAGGCCTAAGCGCATGGGCCGGGCCGGGGCTCGGAGTTAGCCACAGGGCAGGCGTAGGCCCGTGGGCACAGCAAAGCATTAGGGCAGTGTTTGGGCACGAGATGGGCCTAGGAGCGTCATTTACGGCCCCTGGCACCGTTTGGCAGCCATTCTGGCCTGGTAGGGGCACCCCGCCCGAGGCAAAAAGGCCACGCGTTTTGTTGGCATCGCCCAATGCCCAAACGAAAAATAGGCCGAAACGACCGGAAGTCGCGCGTCGTATCGCCATTTTTTGCACTCTACTATATATATAGCGGCTTCGCACATTTCGTATAGGCAGCCACCCACCACATATATTCCGATGTCCGCCCTCCTCAAACAGAGAGTCAGGTACGCCCCGTACCTCAAGAAGCTTAGAACCGGCGCCGAAAGCGTGGAGCTCTTCAAGCACGGCCAGTACTTGGGCTGGTCTGGCTTCACCGGAGTGGGTGCCCCCAAGGTGGTGCCCACCGCGCTTGCGGACCATGTTGAGGCCAACAACTTGCAGGGCCAGTTGGCGTTCAATTTGTTTGTGGGCGCCAGTGCGGGCCCGGAGGAGTCCAGATGGGCCACCAACAACATGCTTTTGCGCCGGTCGCCCCACCAGGTGGGCAAGCCCATTGCTGCCGCCATTAACGACGGCCGCACCCACTTTTTCGACAAGCACTTGTCCATGTTCCCGCAGGACTTGACCTACGGCTTCTACACCAAGCAGAAGGAAAACAACCTCTTGGATTACACCATCATCGAGGCCACCGCCATTACCGAGGACGGCTCCATCATCCCGGGCCCGGCGGTGGGCGCATCGCCGGAGATGATCTCTGTTTCCGACAAGGTGATCATCGAGGTCAATACCAAGACGCCTTCTTTCGAGGGTCTTCACGACATCGATATGCCTGTGAACCCGCCCTTCAGACAGCCCTATCCTCACACCAGCGCCGATTTCAGAACAGGCGTGCAGTCGATTGCCGTGGACCCCTCCAAAGTCGTAGCTATTGTCGAGTCCACCACCGGCGACAAGGTGCCCGCGAACACTCCCTCCGACCAGATGTCTAAGAACATTGCCGGCCACTTGATTGAGTTCTTGGAGCACGAGGTGGCCCAGGGCCGCTTGCCCGAAAACTTGCACCCGTTGCAATCCGGCATTGGCAACATCGCCAACGCCGTGGTTGAGGGTTTGGCCGAGTCGAACTTCAAGAACTTGTCTGTGTGGACAGAGGTCTTGCAGGACTCGTTCTTGGACTTCTTCGAGTCCGGTTCCTTGGACTTCGCTACCGCCACTTCTATCAGACTCACCGAGCCTGGCTTTGAGAGACTCTTCGCCAACTGGGACCTCTTCTCCAAGAAGTTGTGCTTGCGCTCGCAGGTGGTGTCCAACTCTCCCGAGATCATCAGAAGACTTGGTGTCATTGCTATGAACACTCCTGTCGAAGTCGACATCTACTCGCACGCTAACTCCACCAACGTGATGGGCTCCAGAATGTTGAACGGTTTGGGTGGTTCCGGCGACTTCTTGAGAAACGCCAAGTTGTCGATTATGCACACACCTTCTGCTAGACCTTCCAAAACCGACCCAACCGGTGTCTCTTGCATCGTTCCCTTCGCCACTCACGTTGACCAGACCGAGCATGACTTGGATGTGATTGTCACCGACCAGGGCTTGGCCGACTTGAGAGGCATGTCCCCCAGGGAGAGAGCCCAGGAGATCATCACCAAGACTGCTCACCCCGACTACAGAGACCAGTTACAAGAGTACCTTGATAGAGCTACCTTTGCTGCTAAGAAGGCCAAGTCTTTGCACGAGCCCCACATTTTGAAGGATGCCTTCAAGATGCACATCAACTTCCAGGAGAAGGGCACCATGAAGTTGGAGTCCTGGGACTAAAGGCTGTAGGTTAGGTGTATAGCGATTGCATTGAGGAATTAATAATGATTATAGGAGACCTGTAGATTTCTGACACTCCGGATAAGCAGCTGCAAAATCGACTTTGTGTCTCAAGTTCCCCTCCTTTGCGACATATTGCCAAAACTTTTTTTTTGGCTTATCGGACCAAACGAGGGGGGATAACCAACAATCCCTCCATTTATACGACGGCACCCCGCCTATGTGAAATAAGGGGGGCTGGAGCGCCACGATCAGATTGCTTAGGGTGAGGAGATGAGCAAAAGCAGCATGCCCCAATTCGGCTGGTTGGGTCCCGAAAACCCGATAAGAAATCACGTGAGATGAGGGGCTTGTGAGGGGCGATGGCCAAGTCAGCCGTGAGGAGAACCGACACTGAGCAACAGCCACCAAACCGAGTATAAAGCGAGTTTGCATATGCCTTGAAAGTAGAGAAACATGCAAATTCGAGCTCACATATGCTGCACACGCTCCAAAAGTTTTTCAGAATAGCATGTGACGGTTGAAGAGAGGTATAGAGGTGTTTGGATAAAAATGGAAGACAAGGCTTGTAAAGAATCTTCTTAGTAAGTGCAAAGAAGAAACTGGTGTTGTTAGTACCTTGAGGAGTATTAGCCAGAGGAGGAGGGGGAGACCAGCAGGGAGCTCTATATGCCAATTCGAAGATGCAAGAGGGGCAAGAAAGAGCTTCTATGAAGCCCACCCACATCAATGAAACTCCCAATACCTCTGTTTTCTCAACACTTCGTAGCCAGGACTTCATAGCCAGAACTGGTGTTTTGTGGCCGCCAATAACAGCTTTCGCAGCGGTCACGTGACCACTCAAATTTTACCTTCTAGAATCGAAAAGAAGCGCCAGTAAGCCAACTTTCACCACGAATCGTTACACATATGGCGCGGACGATGCTAGAGAGAGCTTTTCGCCGTGGAATACTGCACGCTCTATGGACTCGTGCTTCCGCGTGCTCTTCGCGTGTTTCTAGAAACTCGCTTCTTCGCAGACAGCAGGTCTCAGGAACACGGTTTTTCCATGCTGCGGGACCAAACCTCATTAACTTCGACCCCTATAAGGTCCTTGGGGTTGAAAAGTCATCTTCGACGAAAGACATCAAAAAGGCGTACCAGCAGCTTGTCAAAAAGTACCATCCTGACGTGAATAAGGAGAAGGATGCGGAGACCAGATTCCACAAGATCCAGGAATCCTACGAGTTACTCTCCAATAAGGAGAAGAAGGCGCAATACGACCAGTTTGGCGCCAACGCCTTTGATGCGAACGGAAACGCCAACCCTTTTGCTGGCGGAAACCCTCATGGCGGAAACCCTTTCGGTGGCAACCCCTTTGGCGGAGGAGCTGGTGGTATGGGATTTGATTTTGAGGACTTGTTCAGAGAAGCGTTCACTGGAGGCCAGGGCCAGAGAGGCCGCCGTGCGGGACAGTTTGTTACGGAGCACGTGGGCGACGATATCGAGGTCTTGAAAACCATCTCGTTCAAGGATGCTATTTTTGGTACCAAAGTGCTGGTCAACTATAAAGCTGTGGACTCGTGTGGTACATGCAAGGGTAGTGGTTTGAAGAAGGACAAGAAGAAGTCCACGTGTGGCACTTGTCACGGAACAGGCCAAAGTACGCACATCATAGGTGGTTTCCACATGGCGTCCACTTGTAACAGCTGTCAGGGATCCGGTGTGACCATCAGTCCTGGCGACCAGTGTGGCACTTGTCACGGAAATGGTGTTCAGGAGGCCCCGAAACTGACATCTGTGGAGTTGCCGTGTGGTATAGCTGACGGTACCAGACTCAGAGTTCCTGGCGGCGGAGATGCCCCTTTTGTTAATAAGGACCCCTACAACCAGACGCGCAACGGTGACTTGATCATCCGTGTGCACGTCTCCAAGGACCCGGTTTTCAGCCGTGTCAACAACAAGATACAGGTGACGCAGGAGGTGTTGATGACGACTGCGGCTTTGGGAGGTGAGATCGTCGTTCCTACCATTGACGGGCAGAACGTCAAGCTCAAGGTCAGACCTGGTATTCAGGACGGGCGTGTGTTGACCATCCCGGACAAGGGAGTGCCTATCAACAGAAACATACACAACCGTGGAGACATGGAGGTTGTTCTCAAGGTGAAGACATTGGTTCCTGAGACGCCTGTGCAGACGGCGTTGTTGGAGGCGTTGGCGGACACTTTTAACGACAAAAACGCGAAGAGAACGGATGCTGACTGGAAGCTCGATCTTGATGAGAGCGACGGTCCGGTCGAGTCCATTGACGAGAAGGACTTGCATCCGCTGAAGTTGAAGAGAATTGGAAAGTTGCTCGGCAAGTTTTTCCCGTTCAAAGAGGAGAATTAGGCTGTTTCGACTGGTAGAGCGCTGGTCGGACTTGCCAACAGGTGTACATAGGCAGGTATCTGTAAATAGCGCAAGTAATTGTAAGTAGGCAAGAGAACATTAAGTATTCAAGAGGGCGTGTAGGGGTGCAAAGTGTGAAGGTCGGAGAGGACTCATATGCGGAGACGTAAAGCAGATGATGAGATGAGAAAGGAGGCACTTGAGAGTTGCGCAGAGAACAAGTTGAGAGATGGAGGTAGTGTTCAAGACAACTAAAAATTTGAATTTTGTAGAACGGTAGACAGAATTGCAAAAAAGTGAAGGGTACGCGAGAAATAGTGTTGGATAATGGTCATAAAATGGATTTAATAAAGAGAGGAGCGATTCCCGAGTCTGCGGAAAGAGAAAATGCTGTAATAGAAGCTGGCTGCAGCAGGGGTTGCAACAGGGCCGATGTGGGGAAATGTGGGACTAATGTGGAGCATTTCATGGGCCCAGAAGCCTCATAGAAGACGCACCTGGGCCAATTTTGCACCCGTACACCAATTTTCGGGTCGCGGTCGCGTCTATTTGTTTTCAAAAACGCGGTCTCCTTACAAGACCACCGCGAAACGCAGAATTGCAAAAGGAGGCGTGAGAAACGGTGCTATAGGTAGAATAGTGCTCGTCTGAACCAGTGAAATCGCTCATTTCATCGCGTGACATGCTGGAATCGTCCTCAGCGGCAAATCTCCCAGTGCCCAGGTAGCCACACAGCCTCAGTCCCACTTACTATAGGAGACTGGCAATTTCTTAAATGTAGGGCTCATATCGTAGCTGTCTATAAAACGTCGGCCCGGCCAGCAGGTTTGGCCGTTTTTGCATTTTCGTTCGCATCTGGCAGCCCTGGCCCGAGACACGACGCTTACAATAGCACCACCCAAAAACGTGCGAACCCTGGGACAGAAGCGGTTGTGCGTCTCTTGTTCTTCGACGTGACGAAATTCGGCGCGTTTGGGCCTTTCGCTCCAATTGTTCTTATTTCCGGCTTCTTAGTTAGACGCCAGTCCTTTCTTTCGCTTATCCCCTCGCTCATTACTCCCTCATTGATCGCTCATTACTCGCTACTTACACTCATTGCGACCTTCACTTCCACTCCTTAGCTACACCCTACAGAACAATGTCGGACAAGAAACTACCGAGGCTTCCGCTGGTTCTTCCCGATCCAGAGGCCCTTGAGGATGTCACCATAGGGCTCGTCCCGTCGCCACTCCACCAGATGACCCGTCTGCTGAGCTCGGCCTCCAGCAAGCTGTCGCTGTCTATGTCGGCAGCCAGCGACTCGTCCTACGTCGTCCAGCTAGCAAAGACACCCCAGAACCTCACACCGCTGCAGCGTCTCAAGCTCCGAAAAGCGCAGCTTTCCGACTCCATCTCGCGCCTCAAGGGCAACCGCCCTCCTTTACTGGCTGTTCCCTTCGATGACAGCGATGATGAGGAAATAGACGACGATATCCAGGTTTTCAATGTGCCTGTTTCACAGGCGCTCGATGGCCTCTATCACAAGGAGAGATTCACCTTCCAGAGCGCCAGAAAACACTTCCTGGTGGACTCCACCTGCACCAGCTCCATTCTCAGCCACGACAGCATCGCATCGTCTATGACAAGCTGCGAAAACGACGACTCCTACAACTTCCACACTTCCTTCTCTTTTAGCGGCTCCAAACCAATCACCACCAAACCTAATTCATCTAGCGTCTCTTTAGCTAACGTTAGCTCCTCAGCAGACACCTCGTTTGAGGCCCCAAGCATTCCTTATAATCCCCATCACAGCGTCAGATCGGTGCTCTCGTTACAGAACCTTAATCTCTCCCAGGATGCCTTGGAGCTCACACTTCACTTCAACAAGGACGACCATTCGCGCATAATAGAGGAGCACAGACAGCGCACGAAGCTCCTAGCCGATTTCAAGAAAATCAACAGGTCCTCTCCAGGAAACATCAACCAACCGGTAAACCCGCATCCCGAACGCATACTCCCTCTACGCAGCAACTCCTCTGCTGTAGTGATGTCAGCGTTACCTTCTCCGCCCCCGCTTCTGCTGCGTGTGCGCTCTTCTTCGAGCAGCTCTCTTCCTACACAGCTGTATTTCTCGTTTACCCGCCCCACTTGGCTTCCTCCAAAGCCCCCTGTGGATAAGGTGCGCCATCAGAAAGAGTCAGAGGAGTTGATTCAAAGGGCCATTCTCAAGGAGTCACAGGAACGGTCGATGGCCTTGGACAACCTCGAAAAGGTCAAGAAGTCAAAGCTCAAAGACTCCATCAAGTGGGAGACAGCAATCTTGCCCAATGGGTCGACCATAACCGAGGAACACTACCGCGAGAAGATCCTCACCAAGCCCGTGCAGGAGATGTACTGGCGTGGTATACCTGAAAATCTCAGATCGAGGATATGGTGGAAGCAGATTGGCAACAGACTCGAGCTCCTCAACGACGACTGCGAAAAGTACTTCAAAAAGGCGGAAATGATGGCGAGACATTTTGAAGCTGCCGAAAACTTACCGCACGTTTTGCGTGCCTTTCAGAAGTCTGTCTTGCTAGACATAGAAGAGACTTATCCTGATCATAACCATTTTCAGAGTGACGAACTAATGGTGCAGTTGTCAATGATAGTATTCAGTGTCATCATCTATCTCAATGAAACCATTCTCAAAGCCCTGTTCTCCCATCCTTCCGATTACGACCATTTGAACACAGAGCTCTACTTCACAGGGTTGAATAACTTGGCGGCAGTTCTTTTCTACTACCAGAAGGATATTTACACCACGTTTGTGAGCTTGTGCAATATTTACGGTAACGACAACGTTATGAACACCTTGATAGCACACAAGTTGGAACCTTTGGCATCTAATAGAGACTTATTGGAGGAGTCATTGATGGCAAACTGCGGATATAGGTTCCAGAAGACTCTCGAGAACAAGCTTCCCCGATTATCAGGGCATTTGAACTCGGTGGGCTTGAGACCAATGGATTACCTTCCTAGCATCTTTTTGAGCCTCGGCTCTAACTTGTTCAACTTCGAGTTGAGCAGCTGCATGCTTGACATTTGGGTCTTTGAAGGTGATGAGATCATGATGAGGTGCATATTGGCGTTGCTCACACGAGTTTCGCACAAGTTGTTCGGCTCGAAACAAGAGATTTTGGATGTTTTGGGGGAGAAGCACAGAAGCTTCTTGAACGACAACCACAGCTCAGCCATAAAACAGGAAGCATACAAGTACTTGAAAGTTGGCTACAATCATGACTTTATCGAACTTATGAAATCCATCCAGATTTGAAGGCATGATCCATCAATTTCAGTTATTTTAGGGCTTTTAAGACCCGCAACATAGAGTTTTGGACACATTATTCATGGAATAGACGTCGACTTCACAAATATGCAGTGCGTCAATTAATATAGTACAAAGATTTTTATGGAAGACGAATGACAGACACACTTAAGCCCCTTATTTTGCTCCATTCAAGGACGCCAAAAGTTCCTCTCCATCAGCTGGTGTCTTGACACGCAAAACAAAAGTCTCGATAGACTTGTCAGCATTAACAACCGGGACTCTGACCATACTGCCGTTACCGATAGTGGAATAAGAGATGTCCTTGCTGACTAGGCTGTTGAGCAACACGCGCAGTCCCCCATCAGCTCTGACCAAGATTCTTGACTTACCGGAATCCTTCGCCTTCAAAACTTTCAAATCACCCACGCCTCTGTTAGCATAGGGGGTTTCCTTGTTGCTTGGGTCGAACAACATCAACTTCGCCTTCTTGGTGTACAACACCTCTTCGTTTTCTTCACCAGTTTCAGAGTTGGAGATAGCCTCGGACGACAAGGATGCCACAGGCTTGAAATCTCCACCGGTCTCTTCTTCGGGCACCAAATCCAGTGGCGTGACGATAGCAGAGTCCGCTTGAGATGCCGGTGCTGTCAGGGCGCTGGCCCCAAATGAGAAAGTGTTTGCTGGCTTTTGACCATTTTCAGGCGTCTTACCAAACATCAGAGACCCGAAGCCCGTCGTCTGCTGTGTACCGTTGCTAGAACCAAAGGAAAATGGCTTCAGACTGTCGCTACTGGGAGCCGAAGAGCCGAACAATCCTCCTTGCAGGGGAGTGGCACCGAAAGAAAAGGCTGGCTTTGTGTCCGTCTTCTTGTCGGAAGAGAATGAAAAGGCAGGCTTTGCAGCATCGTTCTTCGCAGCTCCAAAGGAAAATGTGGGTTTGGAGGCATCCTTCTTTTCTGCTCCGAACGAGAAAGCAGGAGCCGCTTCCTTCTTTTCTCCTCCATATGAAAAAGCAGGTGCATCTTTCTTCTCTGCTGGTGGGTTGAAAGAAAAAAGCGGCTTGTCTCCGTCTTTCTTCTCAGTAGATCCAAAAGAGAAAGGCTTCGAGTTCGAGTTGCTACCGAAAGAAACGGCTGGACTGGGTTCATCCTCCTTCTGCGTGGAGCTTGGTGGGTTGAAAGAAAAGCCTGTCTTGCTAGCAGTCTCTTTTGCGGGTAATGGGTTTGAAGGGAAAGAAGAAACGCCTGGTGCAGTATCTTTTTTGTTTTTTTCAGCAGCAGGAAACCCGAAAGAAGGCGTAGGCTTTTCCTGTTCAGGATTCTGCACGCTTTTGAAAGCAAAAGCTCCAGAAGTGGCAGTTGTTGAGCCAAATGAGAAGGATTTCAGGGCCTCATTCTTTTCAGCGTCCTTAGTCAATGCAGTACCTCCAAACGAGAATGCAGGTTTGCTCGGGGCAACTGTGGAAGGCGCAGTCTTTTTCTCCGTGGAGCTGTCAGCTGGCTTCTCAGCAGGGGTGTTTGTGCCAAAAGAGAATTTATTTTTGTCTTCAGTTCCCTTGAATTTGAACACTGCATCCTTGATGGGCTTGTTGAAAGTGAAAGAGGGGCCCTTAATTTCGACTTCGGATTCGGATTCGGAGTCGGAAGATGGCTTTTTCTCTTTCTTTGGACCGAAAGAAAATGGCGAGTTTTTAGCCACCGGCTTACTGGAAAGGGTGAACTGCGGGCCCTCGATCTTGATATCATCAGCAGATTCGGAGTCCTCGGAGTCGACGTCGATGGTGACCACCTCGGGCTTCGAAAGTTGTGCGGGCTCCTTTTCGGTCTGGCTAGAAGCGACTGTTGGCTTAGGAGTGCTATCAGCGGATGGCTTGGGCGCCGCACCGAAGGCGAACCCATTGGAAATTGGTACCGAAACCTTAGGAATAGCGGTGGGAGCTTTTTCGGTCTCAATTTGGTTGTAGTATTGCAAATACTTCTCAGCGATTGGCCGCAAGTCGGCTACCGTATTGGGAAGAATCAGTTTGTTCAACAGCGCAATAAACTTCTCGTTCAACGCCCGTATTTTGTTGCTGTTAGTTTCAGAAGTGTGTTTAGGAGTGGCTGTTTCTGGCGCAGAAATGCCTGTGTTTTTAAGAGAGCCAAAGGGATTGCTGGAAGTCAGGGTTGCGCCTACTCCACCAAAAGCATTGGGGGTGGCATTACCAGCACCAAAGGAAAATCCACTAGAAGCACCGCTTTCGGCACTCATCCTGCTTCTAGGTTTGATGATTTTCCTACCTGCCAACACGCTCGATGACGCCTTGGTGGGTCCTCCAAGAGACATATCGTCCTCATCATCGCGGCCTTCCGAGTAATTCTCCCGGGTCATCTGGGTGTCAGCACCTCTTTTGGCCATTGTGGGCAGTATAATAGCGTGTAATTCTATCGAAAGCAGTAATCAGCCGCGTATACACGCTGGTGTGGGCACAGAGATCGTCAGCCACGGGTGGTCTGGTAACGCTGTGGTTGTGCAATTTGAAAATGTCCTTAGGGCTGGAGCCCCCATCACGTGACACGTATGACCGCAGTCACCACATAACGTGCACCGTCTTCCGCATTGGGACGGTCTTCGCACGTGACCGCCGAAAATTTTTGCCCTGTGGTCCTCACTCCGCGCACACTGAAGAAAAAACTGGCGAGCCTTAGAATCTTTTCTAGTCACACCAAGAATCAGTAAAGTATGTATCCAGCCCAACCCGCTACGTGTGATGGATATCAGCAACGACGTCGCCCACCACCAGAAGATCACGAATTCAGTCTACGCAAAACCGACCAAATAGTTTCAGATCTCGTCCAGTACAGCGGAGTTTACCACCCAAGCTTTTCATTAAGACAACTACAACAATTTTGCTCTCAGCTCGCCTACACGCTAGATATTCCGCCCACTCCGTCTCGCGAACACTACTAACCAAATAGCATGGCTCCTAAGATTCAACAGACCAAAGCCGCTAAGGCCGCTGCTGCCTTGGCCGGTGGTAAGAAGGGAAAGAAAAAGTGGAACAAGGGTAAGGTTAAGGACAAGGCCCAGCACGTTGTCATCCTCGACCAGGAGAAGTACGACAGAATCCTCAAGGACGTTCCCACTTACAAGTACGTCTCTGTCTCTGTCCTTGTCGACAGACTTAAGATTGGAGGCTCTCTTGCCAGAGTTGCCTTGAGACAGTTGGAGTCTGACGGCATCATCACCCCTGTGTTGAAGCACTCCAAGCAGGCCATCTACACCCGTGCTGAGTAAGCACGACCGCGTATATTGTCATAATGTACATTTATCCGTAACGTCTTGTAATATTGTAGCGATTTTGTGCTGAAAAGTGTCAAGGAGCGCTGAAGCAAAAAGGAGATCGTTTTTCGGCACAAAGAATACATGGCCAGCCCCCAACTAAGGCCACGCTGCGGACTGTGGACGCCGCTATTTACATGGAGGCTGTCTTCTCTAGGCTATGGGTGTCGTGCCATCCCAAATGCGGTACTCTACAGGTCATTTTTCAACTTTGCTCAGCCCTTCAAGGCAGCACCCCAGACTTACAAGGTTACGCGCAGAGTCAATGCGAGTCCCCGGGAGATGTTTTCCATCGTCTCGGACGTTTCGCGGTACGCTGAGTTCGTCCCCTTCGTGGAAGAGTCCTTTGTAAATAGCCGCGATGGCGACGGGCTTCCTGCTGAGGGTGGAATAAGGGTGGGGTGGAAGCAGTTCGATGAAAAGTTCGCCTGCAAATTACAGTGCATCCAGGACAAGTCTGTGGTTGCGGAGGCGCTTACAGGGCCCTTGTTCAGCAGCTTGCACACCGAATGGAACTTTAAAGAAGTGCAGGCTTTTGGCGTGACGAGCACAGCCAACTGCGACGTGGAGTTGAAGCTCCGGTTTGATTTCAACAACCCCATCTACAACACCATGAGCTCGATGTTCTCGGACCAGGTAACAGGCATAATGATCAAGGCTTTCCAGCAGAGGGCGATGGAGTTGAAGGCGCAGAATCGGATACAATCCCAGCATAAATTATAGAGATCGACGCATACAGAATAGACACGAGTAAAAGTCAGGAAATTTTCAAGCTCTTGGTGTTCCCACTTCGGTGTAGAAGCTGTCGGTTGTATCTTACCGTATTGCCGATAGGCCCCTTTAACTGCTCACATCGCCCCTGTGGCACCTCTACGCATTTTCTCTAGCAATACATACCAATGTTCATGCTATAAACCACCTGTAACCAGTTCCGGCCCCTCCGCGGACCAATAATTAAAGCCAATAAAAGAAATAAAGTGTACATGAGCGGTGTATGCGAATGTGTAACTGCAATGTAGAAATATCTGCAGTGGACGTGTGAGCAAGTGCTCGGCTCATTTACATATCCTTCGGGATTAAACCGTGTGTTCCCACGGTATACTCCTTGAGGTAGTGGTTGCAAATCCGTGCCAAAGACGTATCTGGTAGATGAAAAAAGCTGTCCTTCAAGGAAAGGCTCCTCTTGCGGCCGCTGGCACCGTTGGTGTAGATCAAGCTAGATCCGTTGGACACCAAACTTGAGAGGCTCGACGTACTCGAGGAGCTGTGAATGCCGTAGGGCGAGTACTTCATGTTACGCAAGTAGGCGAAGTTAAGTGGCGACAATGTGGTGGGTTTGACAAGTGACTTGCTGACCCATGTGTCATCCATAGTCAAGGGCTTGATACAGCGAAGACAGTTGCGGTTGAACTTGCGCTGACTCAAGCTCTTGTCATTACCAGGGCGCCATTTCACGTCCGAGAAGGAAAACGACGACGATGGAACCTTGGTGTTTCTGCGGAAGGTGTTATCGAAGCTGCCGGTGTTGGACTCGGGAATTGGCTCGAAAGTTTCCTCGTACTCCTCGTCGTCATCGTCATCGTCGGAGTTGTGCAAGTCGCTCATGTTCTGGATATCTTCCTCGTCGTCGTCCTCCGTGAAGTTGCGGTTGCTGCGACTGGGAGGCGGGCTACTCACGAATAAAGCGCGTCCTGAGCGGGCTTCCACTTCCACTTCCTCATCGTCGTCATCGTCTTCGTTTTCGCGGTCAGCCTCGTTGTCGTAGACGTCGAGCATGAAGGTGGGCACCGAGCGCGATCTCGAGCGCTGTAAAGAGGCTCCGGAGGGCACCAGCATCGAAAGCTCCTTCTTCGACTTGCCTTTAGTCATGGATGTGATGCTGTTGTTGCGGAAACGTGAAGTCAACTTCGAGAACTTGCCCTTGATATTCAGGTCGAAGGCGGCAGGGTCCGACTGGGCCCTGCTTCGGCGGCTGGTCCGCGAAAGAAGGTCCTCAAGGCCGAGCGGCTCGCTGCCGGTTCTGCTGCGTCTTCTGCGTCTGGGAACCGTCCTGTAGCGGGGAGATTCGCGCTCCAGGATGTCCAAGGCAACGTCCTTTCCGATTCCGATGGCCATGTTCCAGTCTATGAGGTCGCTGGTGCTCTGGAAGTTTATGAGGATCTGCTCGCTCTCGATGCGAAGACGTAACACGTTGGGCTTCTTCTTGTAGTCGGTGGCCAAGCCGAGACGCGCATGCTGCAAAGAGTAGGACCTGAGAAGCCGCTTGTTGCGCTTGCTATCCCTGGCCCTGTTATTGAGCGGAATCGGGTTGTTGTTGTTGGTGAGCGAGTTGAAGAGCTCCTCGTCAAACCCGTACGTACTGGTGGTATCGTTGTCGGAAGGCCCGGACTGCACTAAGCCGAGACGCTGGCAGTACTTCAAAAACTGCAAGTCGGCGTCGGCAGTGAGTAGTGAGTTATACGCAGAAGTGTCGTCGCACTCGGACTGGTTGAACAGACGCTCGCCGCACACTGGCGTGGGCCGAAAGTTCAACAAGTGAGTCTCCAAGGTGGTGGGCACATGGTAGAAGTTCACCTGTGTCAGGTTGAGTTCCATGATGACGTTTTTCCACGACCTGGAGGGTGACGGCTCGTACGGAGAAAGCCACTCCACCTTGCGAGAAACCACGCCGATTTTGTATATGGCCGGCGAATAGCCGGGAAGAACGTTGTCCTCGGGCGCATACGTCGACATTATGGGGTACGAGGGGCAGCCCCCCGGCGGAAGCAACTCATATTCGGGCGCGTGCACTGCGGACGGCTCGAGAAACTGGAGGTACTCGTCTTGGCTGGAGGCCACCGGGGTCACCGATTTGAGCAGACTCGCGGTCTTTCTGGGCGATTCCTGGGCCGAGGACGCTATAGGCGGCGTAGGAGGCGTCTCAGGACGCTCTGCTTGGGAGCCTCCACTGCACTCTGTGCAAACGCTAACATCGTCACTATCGCAGCTGGCGGGGGGACTCAGATACGCCTTGACAGGCTCTGGGGTCACGAAACTGCGGCACGGAACGGCTTCCGGCGCCGGCGCCGCAGGGAGCATCGTCAACATTTGTATGTAAGGTTTTTTGTGGCGGACCTTGTGGGACCAAGATCAAAGTGTGTCCTCGGAATAGGCTCTAAAAAAGCCGATGTGGCGCTCTAGAAAGTAGTACAAGCACACTGTGGCACCCGCTTGGTATATACGGCAGTAGACTTCTGGTCTAGTGTCACAGAACGAAAAGGGTCACCTTTGCAAAATCGCTCTCGTTTGTCAACTGGTCAGGGTCTGGGTAGCAGGGGTGAAATTTGAGCCTGTAGGTCGAGCGCGGAAAGGCCGGATCGGGGTCACTTCCGTTTATGTCAGATTGGCGGTATCTGAAGTGGTCTCACTTAATAAAGACCCGTGACCAGCAGCTCCTCTCGGGTTCTTCGGTCTGGCTCGAAAAATCTGCTTTTCAGATCAAACAACATGTCGTAGCAAATTGCGGCACCTCCCCCTATATGGTCGTGCGCGCTCCAATCTCATCGGCATGCGCCCGCTGACGTCAGCGGAAAGTGCAGATAACAGCATGTGTGCGGGCAGAAGGAACGTTTACGCAGTCTAAAACACCCGTTCCGGAGGCTCCCGGGACACTGATTTCCCAAAACGGCAGTCCGAGGCTTTCTACGAGACGCAAAGGGCAACTCCCCCGTGCGCTCATCGTTCAGCCCGCGCATTTTCTAATGAGATATGGACTTCCCGATAACGCCGATTTTGCGACGGCCTGTAGTGACCTCGTTCTCGATGACCCCCAAACGCACAGAACACGCACCAATCAAAGTTGCCCAGCAACTGTAAGGGACCCATGCGTGGAAGCTTAGAAGGTTGCTGATCGAAAACCACCGCAAGTATTATGGGCACTGCTTTTCCTTTTGGGTTAGCGGCCCGGATTATCTCCTGCATGTGATAGTTTCCCCCTTTGGGTGTCATGCGAGGCTTAGAAGGTCGCTGTATAATCCTTATCGCGGTCCTGTGTATAGCTATGCATGGAAACCGTTGGGGCCAGTTGGGGAATAGCCTATGAGTATCAAAACATGAGATGGTGGTTTGTGGGACGTTTTCCTGTTTCCACGTCCTCTTCTTTTTCGAGACTACAGTTTTTCGGACCTGTGAATTTCCTGGTATTCCTATTCCGTTCCCTCCCCATTAACATCCGTCATCATCTTAAAAATCTCCTTCTCACGCCTCTTCCCCTCGGCGGGCCTGTAATCATAGCAGTTGTTGCTGACCACCTCGTGGACTTTGTTTCCCTCGAAATCCCTAACACACACTTCAATGCCATTAAGTGTCACCGAGCTACCGAATCTCTCCACCCCTAGCTGGTGTACCAACATGGTAACAAACACCTTGAGCTCGTTACCACGACACCCGCACTCGATCTCGTACTCACGCCTCTTTTCACCCCGCATGAGGTTCTTCACGAAGTGGTAGTTTACAAGCTCCTTGTAGGTCCCGTGGCGGAATAACTGGTGGAGAGAAAGGTCAACCAGATCGATGTCTCCGTGGACTACTTGCATGACCTCCTCGCCGTTATTCAGCACAAAACTCTGTGCCTGTTGAGAGACAGAGGTCTTGGCACGTTGATCTGTTTCGTCGCTTCTTTCTGAAGGGAGTGATAAACTCACAACCTTGGGTTCGCGCAATATCGACAACACTGACTGGAGAATGTCAAAATAGTACTGATGGTAGCTTTTGTTGACCGTGGGATTCAAGTAAAATTGAATCTTCTGATTCACGTGCACGAACTCCTGCCACTTTTTCTGCGTAACAGTGCAATGCAAGCAGTCGCAGGTTAAAACTACGCTGCTCCCATTCTTGAGAAAGGCATCAGCCATATCCCACAAATAGTACGACTCCACGTAGTCAGGAATCTCCAAACGAGGAAGATCTAGTTGGTTAAGCCTTTCGAGAAGAGTCTTGTTTTGACGCCTAATGTCTCCCACCATATCCACGAACTGCGAGTTTTCACTATCGAAGTTGTAGAACGGAAAAATACTGCACCGTGTGTCAAAAGTGAGACATTTCAAGCTAGCGAGCCCTTTTCTTGAACGCTTGAGAAATGAAATCATTAGTTGCTTGAAAAGAAAAAGCCCATATGGATTAGAAACCACAGACTCGCCCAGTTTGGCAACCGAAAGGTCTTGCAATTTGGAGCACCCTGCAATACAAGCACTCATATCATCAAAAAACTTGCACAAGCAGGTGCAGTGGTTGCCAGTACCAGATTCCTCTGATAAGACATCATAAAAGCTGGTGTTGCCGAGTGACGGACTCTGAATATGGTTGCACCCGATTTTTATGTCTAGATGCTGGAGAAGATGCATGTTGAAGGATGAGGCAAGTGAGCAGTAATTCAACTCCGTCTCTTTGCTGATATCGTATCTGGAGTTGAAGTTGAACCTGTCGGTGTTGCTGGTTTGGCCGTGTATGTGGTTTATGCTGAGAGAGACCACGTTGGGAAAGACCTTCTCCGGGCCCAACCATGCCTGCACTCCCGCAATGAAACGGAGAGACAAGTTGTGCACGGAGACAATAGAGAGCTTTTTGACATTCTTGAATATGGTCCTGACCTTTTCAGGGTGGCTTTTGTCAAGTCTCAGGAGCTCTATTCCGCTCATATCCGTCACGTTGAAAGACAAGAAAGAGACTCTCATTTTGCTTATATCGGGAATGTCACGCGTCAACAGGGATAAGTCCAGAAGATCTCTTAGTTGGAGCGTCGTAAGGTTCATCGACGATTTCTGCGACATGCGGTAAAACCCAAGAATGTCGTCGTAGGCGATGTTGAGTTGGTTGAGGGGCACGCTGCCAAAATAAACCAGTCTCAAGCTGGTGCTAAGGCTTTCATTAAAAAATCGCCGTCCCCACGACTTGAGCTTGAACAAAATGAAAGTGATATCGTCGCAAAGGATGTTCTTCACGGTCTCCACTAGCTTGTAGTTTTCCGCTAGAGAGCGCTCGAGGAGCCGGAAGTTACGGCCCGTTTCGCCCAAACAGCTCGCCACAACAGTCCATTTATATAGCGCTTGCACCTTTCTGCGGTTTGCACTATTCGGTATGGCATACAGATCCTCTTTCTTCCTAACAGATATAGCCTTCTCAGTTATGTATATGTTAGAGTATAGCGCCTCAGTCGCTGCAAAATGCAAAGGCTTGCACAAGAGAGCCACGTCAACTAGATCCGCCTGACTGAGAGATGAGCAAACATTATGTAGTATGTCGAGGGGTAGGTCCTGTAGGGTTTTTGTCATATGCTATATAGCAGTGGGAGGAGTAACTTTAGAAGAAGCGAATCGGCTTTTGTATGTATGCAGGATGGCATTTTATGGTGGTGTAATTTGGAGTGTTTTACGAGAGGTTGTGGCCTGAGAACATTGTTGGTGGTTTCTTACGCTGGAATATGCATATTTGTAGAGTTTGGGGTGGGAAGGGTAATTCTTCGATTTTACAAAGTTGCTAGAGATTTTGTCATAGTGTGACTGGAATCAGAAAATAAGTTGTTTTTCCATTTTCCATTTTGCAGCTTGAGCATGGAGTAAAACACAAGGCTACGAAACACAACTAGGAAGCGTAACATTCGTAGGTTTGATCAAATAGAATGGATAGTTTGGATGCTGCGATAGATGTAAATTACGACGGCACTGGGCAGTTGAGTGCTTTTCGAGTGCCTGAACTGTGCTGTGTTCCCAGCATAAGAACGCTCACGAGACACTAGGGGATCATAAGAAGCACAGGGTAAAGATCATGCCTGTTCTGAAAACGAGTTTGCCTTCAGGGTGCAAATTAGCCATTTTTTAGCCAGAATGGCCATTCGTTTGCTTTGTTCCCCTCGATTCCTCAAGAACTGGTAACTGGATTCCTTCTCACAAAGGAAAACATCTCAAGAGTGAAAGGTCACGATTTCAAAAGGAAGCTGGTTTCCCCTGAAGCCCCCATCTCGTTAAATCCAAACCTTTCCTCCAATTTTAATTTCCAAGCATAAATTTGCATTCAATCCACCATACCAATTGTGTTCGCGAATCCAAAAACACCATCTCATCGTACACTGAACTATGGACAGGGCCACCCTACAAGAAATAGAAAAGGTCATAAGAACCACCAAGAGCCTCATTCGAAACTCCTCTGCCCACAACCATGATTTTGAAGAAAACCTCGCTGGTCTAGGGTCCATTGTGGCCCTTTCTGGACAATCCCCGGAAACCAGAGAACAGCTCAAGCATGTCCTAGAGGAGGCGCTCGAAATCGTCTCTGACGCCTTCGTTGTCGAAATTGACAAGGATGTGGAAGAGCTCTACTTAAGGCTTGTTCGCGGAGTTGTGCTTTTGGTGAGGAATTTGGTGGCTGTGGAGGGAGCCTTTCTCGATATCCACCTCTTCCTCCTCAACATCCAGCATTTTACCCACAAAGTGAGCCAAGAACACCCATTTTTCACTAGAACGCTAGTGGCGTATTTGCAAGTAGTTGCGAATGTTACCCAGACGGTGTCGAAGCAGCCGCAGACCAGTATAATGGCCGAGGTTCATCTGGCCCTCGGAAGCGAGAATATGATGACTAGCATTGAAAAGGATAGCGAGGCTTTTATGGCCCTCAGCGTCTTTCTCAACAACATATTCGAGGCCTCAGATAATATATACGAGCTTCTCAGCAACCCGGCATATGAGAACTTTCTCGAGCTCTACATTCTCAAATTTGACCTCATTGATCTCACCACCGACAGCCAGTTGGGCCACGACGAGGAACTTGTGATACTGATCCTCCAGAAAGTGGTTTCTCACGAGAGCTACAATAAGTATCTTCACTCCAAAGAGAAAAGCGCCTATTTCGACAGACTAATGAAGATCAGCCAGTTGATCATTACGGGAAAGGGTGATTGGGATAACTACCAGCTCGCGGCAATCCTCTCGTGGGTTTACGATTACTTCAAGGAGTATGCAGATGCGGTCGAGCCCATGTTGGTGAGCACAGATGCCGACCCAATAGCTTTGCAAGCACACCACAGAAACATAGTGATTGTTCTCGATATAATGGCAGACTTGAGCAAATTCGAAGCTACGAAGCAATTTTTGGAGCACTACAATTCCATGGAGCGCCTCATTCAGCTCTTGAGAGTGGTGCATGAGAATGTTGCTAGAAAAACGCTAAAAAAGTCACCAAAGGTCATGGAGGTCGGGGACTCACAAAATGAGAAGGATTTTCCTGAGGTGAAGTCGCTCCTCATCGAAACCATCGCCTTTTTGGTCCACGGGTCCTTTGAGGCGCAGGAGAAGGTGCGTGAGCTTCACGGGCTCGAGTTGGTTTTATCCAATTGCATGATCGATGACAGTAACCCATTCATCAAGGAAAGAGCCATTATGTGTGTCAAGTTTCTTCTCGAAAAAAATAAGGAAAACCAGCGCTT
Source organism: Wilhelminamyces tanticharoeniae (assembly GCA_030558325.1). NCBI lineage: Eukaryota > Fungi > Ascomycota > Pichiomycetes > Serinales > Metschnikowiaceae > Wilhelminamyces > Wilhelminamyces tanticharoeniae. The sequence continues at coordinate 128,548 of JAJMSI010000026.1, read as the reverse complement.
TGTTGCTGAGTTAGAGGCCAAAAAGCCTGTGGATGATCTGGCGTTAAAGGACGTCGGCTACGAGGTGGAAATCCAGGACGGAAAGGTCCAGCTCAGAAAGGCCCCAGAGCAGGCCAAAAAACAGTAGCATTTACAGAAATACGAAATCTTTCACACCGATCACAAGTGACTTTTATTGAAATCCACCTCTTAGGCCTTACCCTCCTTGGCCAACTCTTCCACGATGACGGCCTTGACCTTCTCCAAGGAGGGCTCATCCACGAGAAGCAACTTCTTCTGTTTCGTGGATAAGGCCTTCAACTCGGTCGGCAACACCTCCTTCTCGAAAGAGTAGCCATCAATGGAGTCCAATGCCTTGTTGACGACCTCCGAGAACTTGGCGGGGTGGGCTGTGGACAACGAGATGTAGTGCACCCCAGACTGACCCTCATCGGCGTCTCTGGCGATGTTCTTGTAGGAGGTGTGCACACCCACAGCCGTGTGGGGGTCCAAAACGTACTTCTGGGGGTGCTGCTGGTAGACCTGTCTAATAGTGGCCGCAGTCTGGTCGTCGGTGACGCGTTCTGAGTCGAAAATGCTTCTAGCTGCCACGACCACGGTCTCGGGTGCCACCACCAGGCCAGAGGTCTTCAATTGCGCCATCCAGCCAGAGAGAACCTCGCCCGCCTTGTTGTCGTCGCCACCAGCGACGTTTTCCTTGACCAAATACCACAAGAGACGCTCGAAGTTGGACGAAATGAGGATATCCATGGCGGGCGAGTACGTGGCCTTGACCTCCGCAGGAGTGCCCACAGCGGCCTTCTCGTAGCGGCCGGTTTTCATGAAACGGTCCAAGATGTCGTTCTCGTTAGTAGCGATGACCAAGCGGTCCACCGGGAGGCCCATCTGGCGCGCGTAGTAGCCCGCCAAAATGTCGCCGAAGTTACCGGAGGGCACAACGAAGCGGATTTTCGCCTCGGGCGCCTTCTCCTGGACACGGAAAAACGAGTAGAAGTAGTACGTCATCTGGGCCAAGATGCGTGCCCAGTTGATCGAGTTGACAGCGCCCACGTGGTGCTTGGAGTTGAAGTCCGAGTCGCCAAAGAGCTGTTTGACGATGTCCTGGCAGTCGTCGAACGTGCCCTTCACAGACAACGTGTGCACGTTGGCGTCCTCCACGGTGGTCATCTGCTCCTCCTGGATGGGCGAGATGCGGCCTGTGGGGTACAAGATGAAGACTGACACGTCCTTCTTTCCGCGGAGCCCGTAGATGGCTGCGGAGCCGGTGTCGCCAGAGGTGGCACCCACCACGGTGAGGGTGTCTCTGACAGCAGCGGTGGCGTTCTTCCTGACCAAAAAGTACTCGAACAAGTTTCCCACAAACTGCAAAGCGACGTCCTTGAAGGCGTACGTGGGCCCGTGGAAGAGCTCAAGCACGTGGAGGTTCTTGGCGGGATCGAGCGCCACGACGGGGGTCACGTCCTCGGCACGGAAGGTGGAGTACGACTTCTCCACAAGCGCCCGCAAATCGGCGTCGGGGATCTCCGAGGCCGAAACGTACAAACGGAGAATCTCGTATGCGAGCTCCTGGAAAGAGAGCCCGGCCCATGCCTGCTCAAAGCCGGCGGGAAGACGAGGAATTTCGGAGGGGACGAACAAGCCCCCGTCGGCGGCAAGCCCGGTCATCACAACATCCTCGAAGGAAAGGTTCTGGGCTGTCGCAGACCGCGTAGATCTGTATGTGTGCGACATAGTGGGTGTTAAAACGGCAGGTTTCAGGGTAGATGGATATCTGGAGCCAAACGGGTTCGAAACAGAAACGTCGCACTCGGTCCTACACAGCTTCCAGGCCGTGCCAAGGGTATTCTGCGGTGGTTGGGGGAATGCGTTCACGGGTCTTTTCGCTGAAAAAGAACGTCTGTGACTATGAGTCTTACTTTCCTATGTGCCGGAATATGCGTGGGTGAAATTTTTCACCTGGGAGCCCATGGGCCTTTTCTCAGCTGCCAAAAACGGCCCTTATCGGGCCCTCTGCCGCCGATATATCAGCCGCCAGAGCTCCCCTGTACACATCACGGGGTTGGAGGTGGCCGCTCTCGACCGGGTAGCTCAATTGGGCTCGGCCGGTCTCCTGTCGGTGGGGCCCTGTCCCAACCAGGAAGTGCATACCGGCAACGAAACCACCCTAGACGGGCTTATCAGCCACTTCTCGGCCCCCCTTCGGTGCCTGTTCGGGTACGGGTCCGGCGTGCTACGCCAGGCAGGCTACGAAAACGCCGCTGCTCCCCAAATCGACATGCTCCATGTGGTAGATAGCGCAGAGTCCTTCCACGCTGCCAATCTCCGCCAAAACGCGCACCACTACCTGATATTGGGCCGCTTGGGGCCCCGCGCCGTGTGTGCAGTCCAGAAATGGGGCGCCGGAGCCTACTTCAACCCCTACGTCTCAGTGGGGACCGGTGACTCCAGTCACGTGATCAAATATGGGGTAGTGGAGACCCGCACTGCGCTCCAAGACCTCTGCGAGTGGCTGTCACTATATGTGGCTGGGCGGTTGCAGAAGCCCGTGAAACACTTGGTGCACGACCCCACGATGGCCGCGGCCATCCAGTACAACCTCCACAGCGCTGCTGCTGTGGCGGTGCTCATACTAGGCGAGTCCTTCACCGAGAGACAGCTCTACGAGGAGATCGCACGCATCTCCTACACCGGCGACCCGCGCATGACGATAGGTGGCGAGAACCCGCGCAAGGTGCGCAACATCGTCGACAAACAGTACGGCCACTTCCAGCGCCTCTACGCGCCCATATTGCAGGGCTGGGAGGGCACCGTGGTGTCACGTGATTGGTCACGTGACACGAGTTACAGACGCAGCAGCGATGTGGCCCAAGTGGTGGGGGTGCTACCACGCCAATTTCGGCGGCGGGTATACCTGCAGTACCGCACTGCATATGGGGCTGCTCTTGCGCACGACAAGGCAGCTCAGGCGGTTTTTGGCGAGCCAGTTTCGGGGACAACGGGGCCGTTTGCGGAAGCTGTCGCACGTGACCAGAACCTTCCGGCGGCACTCCGACGGGCGGTGGCGCGCACCGTGGCATGGCCGGCATTGGTTCAGACTGCAAAAGGAGTATTCAGTGCTGGTGTAGCCAAGTCTGCAAAGTACGCGTGGGAAAAGCGCCTCAAGCTGCAACTGTAACTTCAATGGCGCATGGGGCTGCATGCAGCCTGCACGTATTTAGTAGAATACATCAAAAACGCGGGTATTTTTAAGATGGTGCATGCAGCATCTGTACGAAACCATGCGTGAGGATGCGCCCAACACCCACGGCCATCAGGCCATGTTGCCATAAGGCCAGGGGCGGTGTTGGCTGGCGAGCGACAGCTACTGCCACTGGGGCCATACGAGCGCACACTTCTTTGGGTGCATCATGCTGCTGCAGGTAGGCGCGGTGACACCATAGAACCGTGCATATAGACGCTGCACGTCGGCCGAAGTACGGGAAAAACTACCCAAAACAAACGCGACTGTTTTGGGCTACAGCACCTCGAGATCCAGGGTGCAGAAAATATACCCCACCGGCCCGAAAACGGCTGGTAGCGAGTGAGTTGTTTACGCACGAGCCGACGTTTGGGGAAGAAAGCCTCCATATTGAGCGCGTTCTGGGCTTACAGCGTCGCTAGTTCTTGTACTTGCTGGCTGACCATGGGACGCCAATCCTTTTATTGTTTCCGCCTTCGTATCTGGCACTGGTGCAGAATAGTGACTCCTCGGTTAGGACCCCGGACCACGCTGGTTTGTATGCGGCGCAAACTCCTGAGCTTGCAAACAGATCTCTGAAGCGCGGGGAGGCTGATGTATGGCGGTAACCTTCGCCGCAAGTTCCTGCCAAGCTAGTGTATAGGGAGAAGCAGGGCCAGAAACGGTGTTTTCTTGTCCACGAAGGCCTGGGCCATTATTGCTGGTGCTGGCAAATGTGTTACTCGGCGATGTGTCACACCTTTGGATGCAATTGCTGGCTTTAGCTGCGCCGTAACCAGAAACCACAAACCAGGGCCCCAGGTCTGCCGGAGTTCCGGCTCAACGGCTGTCACCAAATGGTGGTTTGTATGTCGCCCTCAGGGGCGTCTTGAGGGGGTAGCACCACGGAAAAATATCACTTAAGGTTTAGACTAAATGTTCTCTTTGGGCGAGCCGCCAAAGGAGGCTTCGTGCAGCTTAGTACATTGCCTCTGGGCTGCTTAGCGGTGGCACGCTTTAGCTTACTGCGTGGGCTTAGTGCGCTTAGGCGGAGTGCAGCTTATAGATCACTGAGAGAGACAGCGAACTGGAGGGTGTACTTCTGAAAGCAGACCCAGCCTAATCCCAATACAGGATGCGTGTTTGGGTAGATGAGGCTCAAAAAGGAGATGCTCATGTCACCTGGGGCGATCCGGCTTGGTGAGACATCTACGCACATTGTTTGGGACCCTCCAAGCAACAGAGGGTTGGCATGCTATGCAAAAATCGATGTTGGGCCAGAAGAGAATGTCTGCCGAATATGCAGAACTGCCCCGAGCAGTTTCTGGGGTTTGGGCAAAAAGCCTGGTGCAAATATGGTCCCAAAACCCGTATGTAGCGCCCGCCAAGGAACAATGCACATTCGTCGACAGCGCCAACGGCGCCGTTTCTCGGCTCGACAAAGGTTCGTGGGAGCAGGGGTCGCCAATATTTTCTCCCTTGGCCAAAGAGCGTGGGTTCTGCCATTTCCTAACTGAGTCTTAAGCACCGTAGATAAGCGCACCGATAAAGGCTGTGCGTCCCACATTGGGGTTGCACAAGCGCTGTGGCAAGTACAGACGCCTGGAGAGCGTTGGCCGTAGGCCCGGAGAGCGTTTCTCGCAGGCCTGCCAGCTGCAAAACGGCGCTTCTGGCTAGACAGGCATTTCGCAGCTGTCCAGGGTCCCCTGTCCCACACAAACAGGCCCATGGGAGTTCTGGAAGGGGGCCGTTTTGCAGCTGTCTGCTCCAGCTGGCGTCCACAGCGCCCTCTCACTACGCAGGTCCCACGCTCGCGTGTATTAAGGCCTCTAAACCCGGTCTCCGACCGCTAATATACATATCTTACAAGTGGCGCCCCGCCTAGCACAGAAAGCCGCGATCCAACACGCTCAACGCGTGGTTGTCGCTGCAGCTGTAGCTCTGACGCTTTGTGGGGTATCCGAAAGGCGGCATCAAGCCCCCACACGCCATCATGGGCATGGTGGGCAGCACCGGAATCAGCGCCAACGGCGTGCTGCACGCCAGCGCCTTGTACAGCTGCAACGCCGGCAGGAGCGGCGTGATGTTGATGGGGTCCGCCGCGTGCGGCTGCTCGAGCACCGTGACCGGAGGCAGCGGCGGGTGGTAGGCACGGTTACGTTTTGACATTGGCTCGTCGTACGCGCTCTTGAACGAGATGTCGCGCCGGCTGTCGTCCACAGAGCTGTTTCGGGACGCCGGCGGCAGTTGCGGGTACACGTCCTTGCGTCTGTCGGCTTCGCTGCCTAGTAGGTTTTCCTGGTAGATACGGGGGTTGAGTGCTAGCTTGCCGAGCTTGGGGTCCAGCAGCGGCGTGCGTGCGGCCTCGGACGCGGAGCTGCAGATGTACGAGATCAAGTGTAACTTCTGGTTCTGCTTGGTGACCAACAGGAAGCTCTGCTTGATAAGGCCGTCGGGCTTGACGTTCTTCTTGTCGTCGAGCTCCCGGTAGGTGAGGAAGGGGCCGCTGACCTTGGACGCCAGCCAGTTTTTGCCGTCGGTCCAGCGCTTCATGCCGCACTCGGTCTCGTTCCACGCGAACACGGTGTTGGCTTTGATGTGCTTGCGCTCCAAGGCGTTGAGCCGGCGCTTGATCTTGGGGAGCACGTTGACCCGTGTGGCCTCCAATACAAGGAGGGCATCGTTGAGGGTCGCGATGCGGCCCTTGTAGGTCTCGACGTCGCCGCCTTCGGCGGTGAACTCCGGGATGATGAACATGGGTGAGATCCCTGGGGAAACGCCACTGAGGGGCCCTACCACGTATTTATATGCGTCTGGTGCTACCATGTTGCTGCTTAGAGCTGCAGAAAATAGCGGCCGCTGCATGCAGACCACATGGACACTTGCAGGTCATGCTGCATGCAGCTACTAACGCCCCCCCAAAAAATACTCAGAAAATATCCCACTGCAAGCGCACCCGACGCCTTCTTCGTTTCGTTGGGGACGCCGCCGGGGGCGGGGGGGAGGGGGGGCGCCAGTCTCCCCCACTGCAGTGGCAGCACCGTGACACGGTGCCTTTGCAGCCGGACTTCGGGCCGGACTCCGTGCTGCAGCAATTGTCGGCATGCTGCACCAAAACCGCCAAACAGCAGCTGCCAAAAAAACTAATGGCCAGCCCGGAAATGACTAGTGATTCGCGAAATAACAACTTTATTTTTGGAACCGTGCAGCGTGCAGCGTGCAGCATGCAGCCCTCTAAAGCCCACCATGCAGCCCATTGCTTCTAACCCTGTCTCGGAATTAGCTCCATATCCGTACGACACCACCACAGCCTGAAGAGAACCGCCCCAACAGGCCCTCATGCGCAAAACCAAGGCGACCCCCGAGTCATGCTGGGGTTCAGCCTCGACATGCTTGGCGAGATGACGATGGCAGGTCAACAGGGTGATACTCCATTCCTGCCTGAGGGTGGCCCAAGCGCGGTGAACTTGGTGTGCTGACGGGCACGACCCATGCTGGCCGAAGAAAAGTCCACGGGCAACCAGGGCCAGTCCGAGTTTCGCGGTGACTGGCCCCCCACGGGGTGCATCGCAGCCAATAGCTGCCGTCTTGCAAGCAGGGTTTAGCAGCAGCTCTGAACGGTCTCGAATATGCGGTTGTATCGAGTAGTCGTGTTTGCATGCTAATTGCATGCAGAAACTAATCACGCCACTCACAAAGGTGCATGCAAAAATAACGCCGCCGCTCTGCGTATATACTGGCAAATAAGGAAATTTAGATCGTGCGTCGCGTTTTGTGCCACATGATGTAATCCCCGTTCGGAGGCCTCTTTGCTGCGAATGAGGGCTGCACTCTGTAGCACAACAAAGGCGTACGGCCGAGGAACTGGCGCCCGTGCGCCCTGCTATTGTTCTGCACTGACGTTTAGTGCTGGGTGTTCTATGCCTGGCCGATCGTGCCGTGCAAGGGGCACCTATTGTGGGGCGGCCTCTTACGCCACGCACCTTGCCGCTATTGTTGGCGGGCGATCGTCGTGCACGGGGGCTCGTGTGACCAGGCTGAGACGCGTCAGGTTGGGGGCCACTGTCTCGAGAAGCCGTTCCCGAAGCAGACAAATCCATAGCACCTGCATGTGGCTGTGGTGGGGACACGACCCAGGCCAACCCATCATTGCGGAAAACCACCGGCTCAACCGCCACCAGAATGCCACCGCGGGCCTACAAGGAGCTGGCGTCGGAGTCTGAGGGGCGCACGCCCACGGGGCTGCGTGCGTCCAACAAGCAGCGCAACGCCGTGGTGCAGGCTGCGCAGCAGGAGTTCCTTGCGAAGCACATCCACGCCAACGGCGCCGAAGAAACCCCCAGAGTGCATCCGCTCGACTTTGCAGCGTTTGACGAGAAGACGCTCGACCGCTACAGCCGCAAACACGGGCTCGAGTACCCTTTGGCGCAGACGCTCAATGACAACATCCTCCACTCGGAGATTGGCAAGAAGACCCACTCGTTCAAGAAGAACAGCCCCTACAAGATCGGCAAGCCCGAGCTCGCGCACAGCCTCAAGACACACTTCATGGCGTTGCCGTGTCGTGAGAACGAGATCATCGCCAACTTCCTCTACACGGTCAGGAACCAGGACAAGGAGTTTAAGTTGCAGTTCAAGTGAGAGGACACACAGGGGTCCGATCTGGCCGCGGTATTTTCTGGCCGCCACTTTTTAGGTATTTAGGTGCCATCCATGCACTCTGCAACCCAGCGATCGGCGGAGGCGACTGGGGATGCCCCTTAGGGCGAATCTGGCAACTTTTTGCGGCCCGTAGAACAGCGCGTTTTGAGAGGGGAAGGGTGTTCCGCAACTGCAGCCGGTAAAATGCACACATCGCTTGTTTTTGCTGTTTTCGGCACTCGGAATCATGCACTCTAAACACCGTTTGCGCATTAACCTTCGGCGTATGCACCTGCACGCAGCCAGGGCTTCCCAGCCTGTGTAGCGACGCCTGAGACAATAACACAGGAAACTGCCCAGGTGCGAAATGCGACACCAGGGTGCTTGGCGGACTACAAGAATAGCGGCCCAGAAACTCACACGGCCCAGCCGCATGTCTGCAACGTGCACAAAGCGACTCTCTTGGCGAATGTTCCCTATGCCCATGGCATTGTTTTCTCTGCACCCACGCATTAGACGTTATTAAGCCAACAGGTTTTTAGTGCGAAAATATCTGCGGCGGATGCCCGTCACAATGTCAACACCAGTGCCCTAAACGGCAAAAAGTCTCTGTAGGGCACCCGTATCCACGCCTGTCGTATATCCGCATCAGCGCCGTAGTTGCACCCCAACGCAGATGGAGGGGGGCTTGGTCTCCCGCGTTCGTATACGCAGCCGACACCGTAAATGCTCCCGAAACATGGCGCGTGGCACCAACCCGAGCTTTTAAGGCGGACAACAATAAGGCTTCGTCTATGCTCCGAAGAACGCCCGGGTATTCCAGCCTCGGAAATCTGTGGGTGCGCACCCGCGGACCAACAACGTTGTCTATTTTTTGGCGTTATTTTCTGACCGGCCAGTGCGTCTGCAGCACCGCAGTATTTTGCCGGTTTAGTCTTGTTATTTTCTGGCCACTCGGAACATTCCCTCCCCGCCAAGGACTGCACACACACCACTGTTGCCTGCTTACGTCAGCTTAAGTCGTCGATCGCCTTTGCTGAGACAAACCCGACACGCCTGACGATTTTGGCAGGCGGACTGTTTACGAACTCCCGGCTTCAGTCGCATCACGCACCCATCGTGGATAATATTGGCTGCAACCATACGCACATACGCCTTTGCAGAACCCCGAGCGCTTTCGATATATTACATAATACTCATTTATGGAGACCTCTACGCTCGTGTTTGTTGGCACCCTCGTTTTAGCCTTCCTCTTTTTGAGATGGTTGATTCTGCCAATTCCGCCTGCAGCGCCTTACGAGGTTCCGGTCAGAAACGGCGCTAGGGCGGCTTCTGCAGACGGCCCCAATGGCAACAGAAATAGACGTGAGGTCACGGACTCCATGGTGGAGGTTGTGCAGGCCATCGGCCCGCAATTGACGCCGGGCCAGATCAGATACGATTTGGAAAAAACCGGCTCTGTGGAGGCCACCATCGAGAACTTCATGCAAAACGGAACCCTTCCGTTCCCACCCGGAGAGCACCCCGAATCTCCCGCCAACTCCGGCCCGGACCCAGAAACAGAGACCTCGCTCATCGAAAAGTACAAGTTGCACGACAAGCTCAACCAGGAGGAGTGGGCCGAGTTGGATGGAAAGAGATGGGGAGGCGATAAGGACGAGCGTGCATCTTTGTTGACCAAGAGGAGGGAGGAGATGATTTTGAAGGCCCGCAAGCGCTTGGCGGGCCAGTTAAGCAACGAATTGAATTTGTGATGAGAGAAAGAAACGAATCAGAGAAGTTTGGGCAGACGTTTCCTGGGGTTCCACACTGCTGTCTACCAAAAAGACCACTATAAGGGATGTCGGCTTTTGGTAGTATTACCGACCATTGGAGATACCATGTCTTCATATGGCTTGTCGAAGATTCTATCGCGAGAGATTCTATCTGATGGCTTTCCATCAATATAGATATCGAGCTGATGACTGTTATTGTGAGAGATGTCTCCCTGTTGATACCAGTCACTGCGCCTTTCTCAGATATCAGTGCTGTCATCGGGTTCTCAAGCTGATAATCACTCTCATCGCATTTGACAGACACAGCACTCTAACTGTGCAGACGGCCAGTTGTGCCTTTTCACAATATACTCCACCTCACAAACTATGCACACACCGCCAATATCACCCACCACGTTCTATCACCACTCCAATCACTCTCCTACAGACACGCTCACTCATTATGATCCCCTTCTGATCTATACTCAAATACACGTACATAGTTTGAAACCGCGCCCTCTATTTATTGGTCTCCGACACAAGGGTGGGCATGACACGTCGTTTCTTCTTGGTCTGGTCTTCCTTGGAAGACGAGTCTCCCTCGGCCAAGTCCACAATCACCGGTGCCGTGAACTGCAGTATCAAGGCCGCCGGTAATGCTGTGGTGTTAGCAGAGGCATCATTTGTTGGCTCTTTTTCCGGTTTCGTCTCGCTCAGAACGATGAACAGGTCTATGAGCGTGCGTTTTTTGGGCTGTGGAGTGGTGGCTGTCGCAGTAGAAGCAGCCGTGTCCGCCACTTCTAGCGCTGGGTCCTCTACGTGCTTCAGATCGCTCGTCTCTTCTCTCAATTTGTTGATGTCGTGCAGGGTGGAGAAAACCTTGCCGAAAATGCCCTCGTTGAACTCAACAATGGAACAGAAGCCATCTGCAGAGCTCACAATGATGCTCTGGCCATTTTGGCCCCAGCACAAGTCGGTGATGGTCAGGTAATGCAAATTGGACACCACCCCCAACGACTGCACGGTCTCGGTGTCGTAGATGATGACAGAGTCCTGCGTAGCCACCGCAAACACCATTTTATAGGGGAGCTTGAACACCGGCGAGTCTGACTGGGCCCTGTATATGACGGGTGAGAAGGCGATGGCAATGGCCGGCTTCTTGAGTCCGGGAATGTGGCACACGGGCGCCTTATTGAGTCCCGACCTGATGTATATGTACACGGTGTTCGTCAACTCCGCGTCCTGGTCGCTCCCGGAGTCCAGATCGTTGCGATACACGCCCAGAGGCGTTAGCAACAAGCTGCCATCCGGCGAGAATGCTAGTCTGCGAAAAAACGACTGGAGCGTCTCCGAGTGGTACAAGAACGCGTTTCGTGACGTCTTTTTCGACACCGGCAGCGTCATTGGCTTGACTGCCGGCAAAGTTTCTGTGGGGAGGAGCTTGTTGTGCGACGGACTGCTAGTTAGCGGGTGCACGTAGTTATTTGCAGGCGGGTTCATGGGCGTTCCCGGGGTGGAAACGTCCGAGACCGACGCCTGAGACGACATGGTGGCAATGCTATCGATGCGCACAACGTCGGGGCGCTCGCTCAACCGCGCCACTGGGACCTCCGCCCGCGTGATCTTGAAATAGGTGGTTGGCACGGCCATCTCTGCGCCCTTCTTGATCAGATACACGTGCACGGCGCGGTCCGCGGCCTGCGTGGCCAAAAACTCGTTGCGGGGGTCCCACGCCACGCCCTGCACGTAGTGGTTGTGCTCCGCTAGCTGGGCCACCTGCTGGCCGGAGGCCACGCAGTAGATACGCGTCACGTTGTCCATGGACCCGGTGGCGATGTATCGCAGGTCTGGCAGCCACGCAAGATCGTAGATCTCGCTCGTGGAGCTGCGAAACACGTGTTTGGCCACCCAGCTCTCGGCGTCCTCCTCCTCGGCCCCAAACTCCTTCACAGCATGGTCCACAAGGGTCCACAATATGAGCAGCCCGTCGTCGCCCGCCAGCGCCAAAATGTCGCCGCGCGCGTCGAACCGCACCACATTGACCGCCTGCGTGTGTTTTCGAAGCGTCAGAAGATACGACACGCTCGCAGGCGTGGTGTTGTTGGCGCTGGCAGCCACCTGCCATATACGCACATTGTTGTCGCCTCCGGCTGTGGCGAGACGCGAAAAGGCGCGTGTGCCCGGCTGGAAGTCCACCAGATACACGGGCTGGTTCTCGTCGTGCCAGTGGACGGTGATGGTGTGGGAGTTCATGGGGAGCACACTCATGGGCGGATCTCCAACAAGTGGTGTGCGTCACGTGATCGGCGTAGTGTGCAGGAGCGAGGGTATCTGGTTTTGTTACGTAATGCGGTCACCTGACTGAGAAGGGTGCCAGATAACCCCAGCCCCACCCCATCCTCGCCATGGACCTACGCAACAACCGCCAGCTCCAGGAGCTTGTGCGCACCTTTGCTGTCATGAACAAGGACGGCATCATCTCCACTGACGACGAGGAAAGCACCGACTCCGAGGTTGAGGTCACCACCATCACAGAACAGCTGGAGTACGCCCTTCCCCGGATGTCAGTTCGTGGGCTCGGGCCCAAGGAGGCCTCGCAAAACGAGGCGTGCCCCGGTTCTTCTTCAAGCAGTGCAAACGACGAGCATTCCCCTTCATCTTCCGCGAGCGACACCAGTGCCTTCTACGACGCCTACTGCGACCAGTACCTCGAGTTCACCAATGCCAACCCCACTACTTACCACGTCATTGAGCACTTTCGGCTGCTTTTGGAGAACAACGGGTTCGAGTATCTCCCCGAGAAGAAGGCCTTTGACCAAAATGGACGTGTTCAGAAGGGCGGGCTCTTCTTCACCGTAAGGGGGGACTTGAGTCTTGTTGCCTTTGCCATTGGCGGCAGTTGGGAGGCGTCCAAGGGGATTGGTGCTATTGGCAGTCATGTAGACTCGCTAGCGCTAAAATTGAAGCCTTCAAGTATCAAAAACGACGTTGAGGGCTACAATATGCTTGGGGTGGCGCCCTATTCCGGGTCTCTTGACAGGAACTGGGTCAACAGAGACCTCGGCATCGGCGGAAAAGTGTTGGTACGCAACAAAGACGGCAGCGTGCAAAAGCGGTTAATTTCGTCTGCGCCGCACCCCATTGGGTTTATTCCCAGTTTGGCGCCTCATTTTGGAGCTGTTGCAAACCAGCCTCTCAACCCCGAAACACAGGCTGTTCCGGTAATAGGGTTTGGGGGTGAGGAACAGGCCCCCACCGAAGACGAGAAAAGGTCTCCGTTATACGGAAAGCACTCTCTCGGGCTTTTACGCTACGTTTCCGAACTTTCCCATACCAAGGTCTCCGATATGGTGGCGCTTGACTTGGACCTTTTCAGCACCCAGGAGGGCGTGAGAGGCGGCCTCAACAAGGAGTTCATGTACGCTCTGAGAATCGACGACCGCTTGTGTTCTTTTGCAGCCATCTACGGGCTCATTGAGTTCTCCCAGGCCTTCTACAAGGGCGACTCCTCCTTCGAGGACTGGGACGGGTTGAACATGGTCTTTTTGGCTGACAACGAGGAGATCGGCTCCAAGACCCGTACCGGTGCGCATGGAGGCTTCTTGAGGACCACTGTGGACCGCATCCTCGGTGCCCGGGGTGAAACGGACGCCAGCCTCGTATATGCCAACTCTGTGATTCTTTCTGCGGACGTCACCCACGCTCTCAACCCCAACTTCAAGTCGGCATACTTGGACAAGCACTTCCCCGTACCCAACAAGGGCTTGACGGTCAAAATGGACGCCAACGCCCACGTTGCTACCGACTCCGTTGGAGTCGCCCTTTTGGAGCAGGTGGCCAGCAAAAACAAGTTGCATCTTCAAAGGTTCCATATCCGCAACGGCTTTCCCAGCGGAGGCACCATAGGTCCGACGCTCGCCACGCAAACGGGCGCCAGGGTCATTGACGTGGGATTGGCCCAGTTATCCATGCACCGCATTCGTGCGCTGGCCGGGTATAAGGAGGCGGGACTTGGGGTGGAGACGTTCAGGGCGTTTTTCAAGGACTGGAGAGAGGTCAATGAGGCGATAGATGCGGAGTAGAAAATGCGAGAATAGATGGGCAAAGTTTGTAAGAATGGATGTATACTTAGTCTTGGCAAGGTTATGTTGTTCAGAGGCCTGAACGAGGATGGAGGGTGGCGACTTGTTTGGAATAATGTGGGTGGTTGGGCTGCGAAAAGAGACACAGGAAGAAATCTGCAAAAGGGATCTGGGAAAACCAAAATTGAGCGTACATCTGCGCATCTCAGGAAGTCACCAAACGCCCAACAAGTTCTGCTAACAGCAATTGCAGCTCTCACCTTCCCACCGATTTTCAGCGCATCTTTCTCTCCATACTTCCACACCAAAATAAACAGTATCAGCGGCGAATGGAGAATGTGCCCCTTTTGCTGCAGCCGGGCCTGAAAACGCTTGAGCTTCGCTGTGCCTGACAAGCTTTTAAGCGACGCTGTATGTTTCAAGCTCGCGAATTCCGTTTCCATACATTTGGCGGGCAGCTGCATAGGTCCGCATGAGAGTACGTGGTTCGAGAGAATACGAGGTTTGGGCCGCATGAGCTATGTTTAGGGTTGTTGGGGCATGCAAAAAGCCCAGGAGAGAGGTGCTGGCGCTTATTGGGAAGGCCAACGAAGCGCTCTTCTGAAAGGGCTTCCATGCGAATGGCAGTGGAAGCCACCACCGACAAGCTCTGCGACAGCTGCTAACATTCGCCGCTACCAGGTCAGGTGCTCGCAGTTGCACTCTCGTTCCCGCCACCCAGCACACCGTTCCTCTACGTCTTTTCGCCTGCTTGCGTACTGCTGCAATCGCCATCCCCTAGCCTAAGCTCCTTCTACACCTCATACTAAATGCGTACATTATCCATTAACCTATACAACCATTACCGTTCCATGCAAAGCCGCCAGGGCCAGGCCCAACCGCGGGCCTACAAGGTTCCCACTAAAAGAGAGACCATCAAGAAAGACGACACCATGAGCGTGAGCTTCGTGTTTCCGGTGTGCACCGCTCCGCCCGAGGTCTTGTGCGAGGCAGACGACAGGGGCAGGCTCAGGCTAACGCTCAGGCTAGTCAAAATGTTGCTGGGGGCGCTGGCCGCCGAGTTCAGGATCTCGCCCTGGGCCTTGTTCTGGTGGCTGCTGTCCGAGTCGGGTGCCTCGGTCACAAGCTGCATGTCGGAGAGGTAGGAGGCGGTTTTGAGGGCCGTGGTGGTGGCCGAGGTGTCGACGAGAAGGCTCGCGGTGGAGAGAAGAGGGGCCATTTTGGGTATAACGAGGGTGATGCTGAGGAGCTGTCAACACAGTGACGGGAAGCGCCCAATATATACTCGTGCCCGTCGTCAAAACATCCAAATCTATTGTGTTTGGGGCATTGTGTTGCAGAAATTTTGCACATTCAGGAACTGACGCAGGTCGGCGCACTATGATGTAACGGCCATTTGCAGCATAAGCGTGCCGGCCGCTGCAGGCCAGGCCCGCGACTAAAACACCGCGAAAAAGGGGGAGAGACCCCCTCGCATGTGACAAGCAGACACAAGCATCATGGCCGGTCGCTCGTTGTCTCCTTGGCGGGACTCTTTTCTTGCCCCTTTCTGGCCAGTTCCCCATGCGGACATATACTCAGGTACGGTACACAAAACGCACGATCGCCTCTCACACAATACATTCCCAAGTGCCACACATTCGCGCCCGATTGTTGCAGAAACGTGTCGATCAGCGAGCTACTGTGCAGGGAGCAGGGAAACAACGCAGGGGCACAGCCTGGTGCAGGTGAAAATAGTGCTGTTGATGGGCAGGGGCTGCATTTACCGGCTGTCACTTTTGGTGCGTGCGTCAGGACCGCTCACCAGCTGCCCGAGGATGCAAATACCAATAGCCAGACCATTTCTGGATCATTGCACCAGTGAAGCTCACCACAGTCAGGTGCCTGGTCCGAGGCTGGCAGGGCAGCCTGCAGCGGGAAAGTCGCCTATGCTGCTTTGGGCCAGCGGGATCGACAGCGCTTTTCCGAGGTCTGGAGCCCAGTCGACGTACCAGTAGCCTTGCACATACTGCGTAATACTATCCGTTCTGCGATGTACAGGAAGAAATAATAGAGACACGCTTTACTGCCTGATTGCAGCCCGCCACAGCCCTGGCCCACCGTGTGGCCCCAATAGTCGCCAGTGTCTTAGACAGGATCACAGACCGAAGGCTGGTTTAAGTGTGGGGCGTAGTGACGACGCAGGTGGGGGAGGGGTGTGCTATGACGTTAGATGAGGACGGAGGTTTTGGAGTAGACGAGGAGTGGGGCCTATGACGCCATTGGGTGTTTCTGGTATTGTGATGCACACGAGACATGGGTGTTGAGCCGAAGAAGTCAAAAATTTCGTTCATGGTATGGCAAATATGCCACAAGCCTACTATACAACCACAACGGGCTGTCTGCACCACACTCCACCACACTCCATCACGTTCAGCAACGCCTCCCGCACCGCCAACACTGTCCACAGCTAGTACACGCTCTTTCGCCATCTCTCCTCCATCTTCCCACCACTTTTTGCACCCATTCACACATGATCACACACACCTTCCCACCTTCCCACCTTCCCACCTTCCCACCTTCCCACCTTCCCACCTTCCCACCTTCCCACCTTCCCACCTTCCCACCTTCCCACCTTCCCACCTTCCTCTCTTCCACGGGATGTCTGAATCCCACATCTGCGCTCATAAGGGTCCCCGTCCCAATCAGGCAAGTCCTCTTTAGCCCTAGCTTTCCCCAGACCAACTTCCCAAGACACGTGGAGCCGTTTCTTATCTGCAGGAGCCGTCTGTCGAGCCATCGCTTACTTAAGAAAGACAACATCCTTGGGGACCACTAATTGAGGCCGAATGAGCGAGACCACGCCTCTCAAGGGCAGCAAGAGCCGCGCTCGCGTGCCCCATGACGAGGAGGTGTTCTACTACGAGGACGAGGGCCCTGGTTTGTTTGACTCCAACCCGGCCAGGTACACGTTATATGGGGTCCTCACTGTGCTCTCGGTGGCGATTCTTTACCTTTTTGCATTCTTTCTTCCTGAGAAGTTCATACCAGAGACCACGGAGCTCCATGATATCGCCAAGGTGGCCCGTTTGAACGTCACTTTAGCACCCATTTCCTCTGCTCGGGTCATAGAATTGGGCCTCCAGGCACTAGAGATGTCTGAGACTGAGATTGAGACCCCCAATTCTGCTGAGATGAGGCCCCTCAGTTCAAATTTGAAGCATAAAGAGCGTCTTATTATGGTGGGCGACGTTCACGGGCACTACATTCAGCTCAGGAAGCTCTTGCGCAAGGTCAAGTTCGACCCCGAGAGAGACCACCTTCTTGTTCTTGGAGACTTCATCACTAAGGGCCCGGACTCGCTCAAGGTGTTAGACTTCCTCATTGAGAACAACGTCGATTGCATCCTAGGAAACCACGAGTTCTACGTGCTTAAGTACTACGCCCAGTTCCACGGCCTTGGCCAACCCAAGTTCGTTACTACGGGCAATATGAATGTCTACAATGACGCCATTTTGACTCTGGGCGGCTTCAACGACGATCCCGAGTTTCTTCTTTCCAAGAAGTTACTTCCCCAGCACGTTCAGTACATCAACCAGTGCTCGGTTATGAAGACGCTTGGGCAGGTTCCGCTCCACTCCAAGAAGCACCCAGCAGGCGGCAGTGGCCATGCAGACGGTATTGCAGTGCACGCTGGTCTCAGATGGGACGTCATGCCTGATTTGGAGGAACAGGACCCTGTTGAGTGTCTTGAAATGCGCTCCCTCATTGGTCCCTTCTATAACGAGACCACCGATGACCCCCACACCCCGGGCGCCGTTTCGTGGCTGAAGATCTGGAACCAGAAACAGAAGGCGCATACTAACGGCTCTGTGGTCTACTATGGCCATGACGCCAGAAGGGGCCTCAATTTGAAAAAGTTTGCGAAAGGCTTGGACACCGGCTGCGACAGAGGCGGCCAGTTATCGGCTGTGATCTTGTGGCAACAGAAAAACAAAGACGGTGTTCTCTACCGAGAGCAAATAGAGCAGGTGCATTGCTAGACTCTTCCTTCGTCGACTGGCGAAAAGACCAGTGGCCCCTGTTAAGGGTGCATACTTCCCAGTGTATCGATGCACTCGGTGATATTTACCCCGACCTAATACCCCGCATCTCGGCTACATATTCTACCAGTATAAAGACATGAACGTATTTGCATACATCCTAGCGAACATGCACCCGATTTTGGCTCTTTGTGTGTGGTTCTAGCCTCGTAAGTGATTCTCATGAGATCCTATCGCACTAACTATTTGCGCCCAAAGCTGCAATGACCCTAACGTAGTTCCACCAAAAAATACGCCTCCCTCTCAGTAAGTTATGATGTACCGATCATATACGTCTGCACCAAGTAGAGCCTAAAAGAGCCTTGTTCGCCTTCTTATTCGCCTCTGCATTTCCTATTTTCTTAATTACCCCTCTTATGAGCAGCGCACGCCCAATTTCACTTCAAAACATCCACCCACCACTTCCATCCAAACACCAGAAAACATCCGTACCACCCACACATTAATTCAGCTCCACCAGTTTTTGCAACACACACCTCCACGCAAACTGCAAAAGTGTTCCCAAACCACCTCTGACGATCACACACCCCAGGCTGCCTGAAACCCGAATCCTCCTGTTAGTTGTTCTTTGTTGATACTCAAAACATCACTACACCACGCGGCCCATTTTGCAGACAAACTAGCACTGCTCTTATCTGGGATATACCTGCGTGCCATATCTCTCCGACTCTCTCTATTCCGTTTGAGTTGACGTGGGCATTTGTGTTCCATTGCTATCGTTGCGGCTATTGGCCAGTGCCTGCTTTTTGAAGCCCCTTGAAGCACTTGTTTAGGTTTGTGAGTCTGTCTCCCATTTCTCAAAATGTCCGCCATCTTCATAGACGAGGCGGGTGCTCCGTTAAACTTCTGGTTAGCCGGTGACCCATCTGGAGTGTATGCCAACAAAATCTTGTCTCACGGAGGCCATGTCACCACCAGAAAAGAACCCCCTGAGAACGACCAGGTCATCGTGCTTTCGCACACGGCTCTCCCGAACCGCATTTCGTTTAGCTACAAGCTTGTGGACGACTCCATTGCCTTCACGGAAATGCCTGATATTCGTCCATACAAGTTGGTTCCTGGAGAACTCGTTCTGAATAAGCGCGATTTCTCCGAGGCCGATACTGCCCAGTTGGCTGTGCGTGCTGCCGCTGAGGCTGAAAACTCCCTGAAGAGACCCAAGCTCGAGCCCAAACAGCCCCACAAGACCTTTAGGTTCAATGCCGAAAAAGACGAGTACATCTTGGAGCAGGTGCGCTTGCACCCCAAGTACAGAACATCCCATAAGTTCTTTGCGGACCTTGCCAGACACGAAAAGTTGGCCGGGCACACCGGTAACTCGGTGAGATCGCGTTTCCGTCTGCACTTACTGCCTAGCTTGGAATTCGTCTACCAGACTGACGAATTCGACCAGGTCGTGTTGGACGCAAATGGTGAAAAAGTCCGGATCCCCTTGGTTGACTTACCGAAGACCTTGAAGAATCGCTTCACAGCCGACGAGGACTACTTTCTCTGTAAAGAGGTCTACGACCACGTCTTGAAGAAAGACCCTAAGCGCGAATTGCCTAAAGACTCTGATGGGGACATCGATGAAAACTACTTGTCTGTTGGGGTGTCTTACTTCGATGAGTACGCCAAGAGACGCCCGGAGCACTCCTCTTCATCTTGGAGAGACAGATACAGAAAGTTTGCCAAATCTGTCGGAGTTCAGAAATATATCAGGTACTATGAAGAGTGCATTCGCCTTGGTATTCCCCCTCGTCCCATGAAGGACCAAACCAGCAGAAATGCTAAGCCGAAGCGCAATCTCACTATGAACGAAAAATTCCTTCCTCACGTCAGCCATGTTGATGTCGAGGACAATGCCCTTGATGAGGAAATTGGCGAAGTCAAAAACTCAAACATCGACGATGCCCTCAAGGAGGTCGACAACAATCACACCAAGATCGAAAACGAATTTGATTTGTCTGATGAGAGCGATGCGGAGGCTGCGTACGGTTTTCGCCCCGATTCTCAGTCCCAGGTGGATCTGCAAGCTTTGCACCCCATTGAATACGTCTCTAAAGACGTCACCGTCTCAGATTTGCTTTTACCTGCATTTTACAAAATTGACCGCGACAATCTCATTCAAAACATCTTGAAGGTCTTGCTGAGTGTCGATCAGACTGGCCTCCTGGGAATGTACGATGGTTTCCAGAAGCTAGGCATCAGTTACCAGCTTACTGGACATATTTTCATGGCGACCAATATCAGTGCTCTTCACATAAACATGCTTCTCGAGGCCTTTATGAAGCGGTTGCGCGAGCAAGGTCAAAATGATGCGTACAGAGCTTTGAGGATCACTGACATTCCGGGCATTTGGAATAACAAAACCGACAAGTTATTGAAGGAGAATAAGTATGCCGTGTTGCGCCAGTTACATTCTCTGGAAGATATTCGCAACAGAGTCGAGTTTTTGAAGCAGCTTGAGAGGTACTGAGAGAAATTTTTATTGTGATATATGTGTACTATATAACTTTGTTGTGTCATTGTAGTACTCAGAGGTGAAGTATTGTGTGCCACAGTTGCAGACTTAAAATACTTTTCTTCTTGTCACGTGCCCCTATTCAGCGAGTCTCCGCTCCTTTGTTCTACACTTCAATTTCTATGGCCATATATCGTGAAAACACTACCATACATCACGCACAGCCTAGTTGCTAGCGATCACATTTCAAAAGTCCAAAAAAGGAGTAAAAGGCTCAAAATTTCAAGCTCAAACTCACTCTTTTCACAGCCACAGAAGCAATACCGATCCACTTCACCAAACGGTCGAAATCAAGGTCCTCGGTGGCTTCTCTGATACCTGGCCAGGTCTGTCCAGCGTAACCGGTATGGCGTCCAGACGCAAAAACAACGTGCTTGAACCAGCTTCTCTCGTGCAAGCCATCTTCGTAAAGGAAGGCTCTCTCGAAGTACTGCAACAATTTGTTTTGGTGCTTGATCAAGAAATGTAATTTGATTCTCTGCCAGAAAGGCAACAGGTCACTGTTGTCAAATCTGACCTGCAAATCCCTGCTCTTAGAATCAAAGGCCTCGGTAACGTTCTTTAAGCGCTTCAAATCGCGGAACGTGTTGTGCACAAGGTCTCCCAAAGTGAGGTTCTTGTGGTGGTGGTTGTCGTACATGGTGAAGATCTTGTTGTGACTGCACTGTCTCGGAGCCAACATTTCAGGAAGGGGGAAAAGCGTATCCGTGGGGTAGTATCCCTGAGAGGCCTCATTGATGAAGGCGTTGTTGTCCTCGTTGTGGGTGAGAAGCTCCTCCAATACCGCCTCTGACTCAATCTTCCTCTTGAACCACTCCTTGGGGATCTCGTGGACGGCTTCCTTGAAGTACCTGAGCAAGTCGTGGGCATAGTCGTGCAAGCTGAGCCTGAGAACCTCCTTGTCGCTCAACTCCAATATCAATAATGACAAGTACTTGGCAGCCAGGTTGTGGAAAACGAAGCCAGGGTCTGCAAAAGTGCTGACCCAGTGGTATGAGTCGTAATTGGAGTGGTACTGGTACACGGAGTCGTTTTTTCCGTTAGAGAATCCCAAGTCCACTGAAGGGATTCCGAGGTGCTCCAAGAAGACGGTGTAGTCTGAGCCTGAGCCGAAGTTGGGGATGCGGCCTTTCGTCTCCTTGATGTAGTGATCGTAAAGGCTGCCCTCACCCTCCTTCGGGTACTCCAAACGCTTGGCCACATCGAGCAAAAGCTCGTTCAAAACAGGCGAGCCCGCGAGTTTCAAGTGCTTTCCAGTGATAGCAGCATCAAGGTTCAAATATGCCACCACTGTGCGCTGCAAGTTCTTAGCGGCCCACTCGCCAAACTCGGTGGATCCAAGAAGACCGTACTCCTCCCCGTCCCAGCTCAGGAGAATGATAGAGCGCTTGAACTTGTATCCCAACTTCTTTAACTCTCCAAGAGCCCTAGCAATCTCGAGCAAAGCAGCAGATCCAGAATTGGGGTCGCCAGCACCGCCCTTGATCCACGCATCGCGGTGGTTTCCAATGACAATGGCCTCGTCGTGCTTCTCCCCGCGAATCTCACCGTAAACGTTCCAAATGGGTGTGATAGTAAAATTCTGCTCGCTGTACAAGTTCAAGGTGACGTTGGCATTGGGCCCAATGGAGTAGTCGTAGCCCTCCAACTCACCACGCCACTCCTTGGGTGCCTTGATTCCATGGCCGTTCAACTTCTTCAAAATGGGCGTCACCTCACGGTAAGAAATGGGCAAGACGGGAATCTTTCCAATACTCTGGTGCGGGTCCTCGCGCTCTACTCCGGGCTTGGAGGCGTAGCCTGGCGTGGTGGGGTCGCCTGGAGAAACACCCTTTCCGCCCAAAAACTGCACGCTTCCCCTCTGTACAGAGCTTTCGTGACGTGCGGGGCCATCAGGGTACTGCTTGTAGCCATTTGCGGGGGTGATTCCGTTATCCTCTGCAGGATCCGTGTAGAGCAATACCGCACTGGCACCGGCCTCCTGGGCAAACTTGACCTTGAGACCCCGGAAGATGGCCCCGTAGCGAACAACAGCTATCTTGCCCGTGATGTCCACGCCGAGCTCCTTCAACTTCTCGAAATCCTTCTCGGTTCCGTAGTTCACATACACGTACTCAGCAGTCACGTTGCCGTTGGCAGCGTAGCCCAAGAAAGTAGGAATAGTGTCATTTCCTTGAGAGGTCGGGTCATCTTTGAGAGCGTCCTCCTTCAAAGACGCCCTGTAGAGCACTTTTTCGGACTTTTTGTCCAACAAGCTCAACCCGTGGTCAATGGGGTAGCTGAGGTAAGTGTCGTAGGTGTCGATAGTACCCTCGAAACCATACTCCTCGAACTTTTCCTTGGTCCACTCCACGAGCCCAAAATTGGTTCCAGCCAAGTGGGACTCTGAAGTGTACTTCTGAGACCAATTCCCCGCGAGATTGATCTCCAACGTCTTTAAAATGGCCTGCTCAGGGTCAGTCACAGAGGCAGGCGAAAAGCTAGGCGAGAAATGCTTGAAGGCGAACAAAAAAAGCAAACCAATTGCAATGGCCTTCAAATAGTGGAGGGTCGGTCTGGACCGTGAGATCCGCGAGCTGGAATGCTCCTTTTTGATGTCCATGTTGAACTGTGGTTCTTATCGCAGTCGCAAAAAAAGGAGATTGCCAATTTTATATGTGCCAGGCGGAGGAGTGGCTCATGGGGTATCACGTGAGCGGCCACAGTAGACTGAATGTGGTGCGATTAACGTGAGAGAAGGTCAATTAAGCAGTGTTCGCTGCTCCATAGACAGTATGGATGGCTTGTGGGGCTTATTTTGCGAAGTAAGCGACCGTTGAGCTTCCTTTGATTTACTGGGCAGCCTCAAAGGGGCTCTGGGGCAATTGCGAAAAAGCAGCGAATCCAGTTTTCCTTGGGCTTTGCAAATGCGCTACTTCCCTGTTGCCGAACGTGATTGAGAAAAGGCCCACACTACACACTACATCAGGGGGACAACAAGGTGGAATCAATGGCTTCAGTGACGTCAGGTTAAACACAAAATTTTCACACTTCAGAAATCCTCTCGGTGGCCAAGCTGGCTAAGGCGCGAGACTGTAATTTAACTCAGAGTAATCTTGAGATCGGGCGTTCGACTCGCCCCCGGGAGATTTTTTTTGGTTGAATCTTTTTTCGAGATGCCATCGCCTGAATTTTTTTGGCCCAGTGAGTGCGTACCTTGTCCCACAGCATGCCCAACTCCATCAATAAGCCCAGACACAAGCTCCACGCGCGGTCGCATGCGCAGGCCCTCGGGAATAAAAGGGCTGTCAGAGCCAAAACCGCGGCTGCCACTGCCTCCTCCACCTCCAGATACAATACGGATTTGACCACCTCCGTGAAGCCCACCGAATCCAAGGCCGTAGCCTTGTACATTGGTAAGACTACGGAGGCTCCCGCCACCATCACCACGCATACTTTATCTAAGAAAAGAGCGAAGAAGATCGCCAGAAACCAGAAATACATCGATGAGAGAAACTCCCGTTTGAACATCGACTTGGCTGCCCAGCAGGAACTGATGGACGTGGATGCAGCGCCCAAGCCCAAAAAAGAGGTCAAGGAGACCGAGACCGGTCAGGTCAGAACTGCTCTTTGGGCCGTGGTGGCTGCCAGGGCCTCCGAGGGACTCAAATTGGACACCTCTGGCGAGGGTACCACCTTGGGAGTGCAGGCTTTTTAGTGTATACTAGCAAGAATTAGACAGATGAAAGCAATTAGTACGCTGAGTAGTGCCCGGTTCGTGAAGAGATGCTCTTGCTTGCGTGATGGGTGAGGTCTGTTATGTGTGTGGGAGTCCGAGATAACCCCAGATGAGGGGCCCAAGTGTACCCACTGTGATCTACATGGGTACATTAAAAGCACCTCTCGATCAGAACCCACCTCTACAGCGATAATTATGCCTCTATCCGTTCCTTTTGTTCATCCCCTTTACCTACTTGTCCAATAGTCCTCTCAGCTCGAGATTCTTCTCCACCGCGCTTCTCAACAAGGCGATCATCTCCTTGGGGTCGGTCGCCTTGAACACGCTCGTTCCAGCCACAATGACGTTAGCACCCGCAGCAGCAGCGTGTGGAATTGTGTCCTTGCCCAAGCCTCCGTCGACCTGAATGTTCATGTTGGGAAATTTGGTGCGCAACGCCTCCACCTTGGGCATCATCTCCGGCATGAACTTCTGGCCTCCGAACCCTGGCTCCACAGTCATCACCAACGCCATGTCCAAGTACTCGGCCAAGGGGTACAACACATCCACCGGGGTGCCCGGCTTGACTGCGCAAGCTGCCTTCATTCCGTGCTCCTTGATGAGCTTAACTAGGGCAACTGGGTCCTTAGTCAGTTCGTAGTGGAAGGTGTACTGGTCACCGCCTGCCTTGGCCACCTCCGGGACCCACTTTTCGGGCTCTGCGACCATCATGTGGCAGTCGAAGAAGCTGGGCTTCGTATCGGAACGGGGAATGCTGGCCCTCAACGAGCTGATGATGGGAGGCCCGAGCGAGATGTTGGGCACGAAATGGCCGTCCATCACATCAATGTGGAGCCAGTCAGCACCAGAGTCGTACATCCGGTGGCAATTGCAGCCGAGGTTGGCGAAGTCGGACGCGAGAATGGAGGGGGCGATGATAGTCTTAACCATAGTTAGTGCTAAAACACCACTCCAGGGTGCGAAACTGGGGTTTATATAGCAAGGTCCCCGTATGCAGGTCGGTGGGGGTTGCTGAGATGCGCTTTTATTGAGCTACGCTGTTGCTGAGACCGGCAGGTGCTGCTGCAAAATGAGAGATGCGGGTGTGTTGCAATGAGGAGATTGGTTGCGGGAGATATGTTTGTTTCGGAGGGATGTGCTTTTTCTTGGTTCTTCGAATTTAGGTGGTGGGTTTTGGGAAGTAAGTAATTTTGGGTAATTTTGGGTAATTTTGGGGATTTTGCGGCAATACTATGAAAAATAAAAAAGAGCTCTTAAAATTCGAAAAGAGGGTAGATGGGGAGGAAATTGCAGCAGGATATTCATGTCATTTTGGTGAACTAGTGCAGCCTTTTTCGGCTAGATTACTTCGATTTTGGCGCATTTCGATGCGGGCTGTTCTTGAAGTGGACCAAGACAGAAAATGAAATTCGCAGAAAAAAGCCCACATCTCGAAAAGGGGAACATTTGAGAATACTGGTAAAATGGAACTCGGGGTGTTTTTGCCAAATTGGCCCATTCGCCCATATGTATCTATTCAGCCAATTCAAGCTCCAGGGCGTACACTGAGTCAAATGGCCAAGTGAGCTTGCCAAACAGAGAAAAGTCCACTTTATGAGTGCTCCCAGCGTAGCTGCGAAATTGGTGAAAACAGGCCCAAACGGATCAAAATCAGTGCATATTCGCAGCACTTCTTAGAGCACCAGCTCCAGAATTACAGCGAAAAAGGGTAGAAGCGGCCAAAACCCCCCAGCAATCACCAAGGTAGTACCACCACCCAGAAACAGGTCTATACCCGCGAAGGGCCCCAATTTGCTCGCCCAAATTTGGGGTTTTCTGCTCCTACTTTTCTGTGTCGCAGCCACGTATTTCAAAATTAGTGCCCTCACCAACACCGCTTTTCCCACCCCATGGCAGAGACACACGAAACGCAGGGCGCCACGCTCTCGGAACGGCTTCTTGAGGCAGCCAGACGCAACAACACAGAGCTTCTTCTTCAGATCCGGGCCGAGGTCAATGACGAGCCCAAGCTCGCCTCCCTTATCAACTCCACCACCGAGTTGATTTCCTCCAACCTGCCATTGCATTTGGCCACGCAGCTCGGCAACTGGGAGTTCATGGACATCGTGCTAGACATCGAGGGTGTGGAAATCGATCCCCTCAATCGCAACGGCGACACACCCTTGCACTTGGCCGCCAAGTACGCCGCTGACGAGCGGGAGCACGGCAACTTTGTAGTGGACAACTTGCTAGATGCCGGGTCCGACCCGCGAATCAAGGACAAGCACGGGTTGAAACCCATCAACTACGTTAACGGCGACAACGAGGCCTTGCGTCAGTTGTTGGAGAGCGCCGAGTACGCCATCTCCATGGAGATACCCGACGAGGAGCAATTGGCGGACGACGGCTCCGCCTCCGACTCCGACTAGCATATAGAGCTATAGCACTAGCAGAGAAGATACGGATGGGACACGAAGGCAGTAGATTGCGGGAAAGACGTGTATTACAACATGATGGCTACGAGAGAGGAAACCGATACACCAGTTACATTACTCCCCTAAAGCGAAATCATCGCCTGCGGTGGGGTTCCAATTATCGAGATGGGAGACGGTCCTCTTTTTCCGCTCCATCCGCTCAGAATTTTGCTGCTTAAACCGCACGTAGGAAGTTACTGGTGGTCCTTCGCCCTCCTTCTGAGAAGACACCCTCGCCACCAACTCCCTGCCTTTCTTCCAGAACAGCTGGTTACAAACGACGCTCTCTCCGCCTTTCCTGGGAGCCTTGTTCTTGACGAAGCTTCCGTTTCGCACCCCGTTATTGAGTACCTCTGTCAAACGCCCCGGAACGTGCAACAATGAGAGGGGAGAGGGCACCTGACCCCCGCTGGCGTTGTTTGGCTTGTGGAACTGGAAACCGTCCTCCTTGTAGCCAAGAGACTGCATTTTTCGCACTCCTGGAAGAGATATGCGCTCTTCAAAACACCTCCTGAGATCGGTCTCATGCGACTTCTCTCCCTTCAACACCAAGTAATCAAGAAAGGCGTTCTCGGGGTACAAGACGCTGCTGATGGCGTTTGCGAGTCCGAGAACCTGGCGCAAACAGAGCTTGTCTGAGCATGACTTGCTCAAGGTGACGGCGCTATCCAGGCGGCCTGGTTTGGTGCGAACGAGGCCGAGTTTGTGGAAATGGTCTCTTCCTCGGAGAATAGAGGTTTTTTGCCGTTTTCGCGGACCCTCTTCCCAGGCCTCTTTATCCTGCGAAAGGAGGCTCATGGAGGCGTCGCCGCACGGGGGTTCGGAGACATAGAGCGCAAGTTCGATGCGGTCTTTTATTCGGAAATGCCCGTCATCTGTCTTTTCGACAATTTCTGAAGCGCACTTGTTCTTGTCTAGTCGCAGTGCCTCATCTAGCAAAAACCAGTTAAATAGGCGTATTGCGAGGATCTCAGCGTGCATATCGTGGACTAGGAGGCCATTGGAAAAGGCTCGGTTTTTATCTGGAAGCGCCTTTACACCCGTAGCTAGTGTTAGGGGAACGATCTTATCCTCATAGAGAGCCACTATTCCAGCAAGAACAGTCCATTCTTTGACGCCATTCGAGCGCACAGCCGGCTTCCCGGACTTGAGACTAAGCGAGTGGAAGACCCGTGTAACAGCATTGGCAATCTCGTCAGCGAGCGGGGCCTCTTTTTCTGGCATTGCACTGAGGGTGCATTCTTAAGTGTAGATGAGCGTTTTTTTATTGAGAAGTATAGGCGAAATGTGTTATTCTAGCTAAATAGCAAGTAGCTGAGTATTTCATCTAGCCCTTCACAGAATTCCTCGGGGCCAGTGAAGCTGGAACAGACAGTATAGATCCCTTTCTACATGTGTCGATTGAGTACTTCAATAAATATGTAGTCTCGAGCATTTTGCTCACCCTAAGGAATGTGGCTGGATGGTGGTTTCCTCACGCAGTAGAATGCCTATCCAGAGGCTATCTTTCGATGCCTAAACTCATCGGATTCCTGAACTGAATCTCTGATCTGATCCCTCTCACTCTCTTCTCTCCCTCAATGCTTCTCCTTACCGCTTCCTCCTCACCAAGGCCCCGATTATGCCAACGCCCACGGCAAGAACTCCGCCCGCGATGCCGATGCCGATGAGCCCATCCTGAGTAATTCTGTCCTCGATCGCCAGCATCAACGCCTTCAACTGCTCGTTATGGGGCTCCTTCTCACGGAGCGTTTGCGCATACCTCCTGGCATTGCTATACTCGCCTTCCTTGTACGAGCCCAACGCAAGGTAGTACAACGCCTCTCTGCGCATGGACGGCTCGTCCCTATACAAGGCCGTAAAGATCTCGATCCCCTTCTTTCTGTCGTTTCTTGACCTAGACTTGATGAGCCCCCACGCATAGTTGAACTGCGACTGTGCCAGCGGAGTGGGCTCCTCCGCCTCCACCTGGTGCCGCAAAACTGCAAGCTGCTCGGGCGCGATTCCCACATTGACCTCTTCTAGGGCCGCGTACTGCTTGGAGGAAAACATGTGGTCTGGTGGTAACCTTCCTGTGGTACTCTATATTGAATCAGATGCAGGACAAAGGGCTCCATCTAGAAACGCGTACTTTTTCACAGTCTTCTACGCGCTCTATATAAATCACATCCCTAATGGAGGCCATTCTAGCGCTCCTCGGGGCCCAAAATAGCCCCGATAACAATACCAGAAAAAAGGCAGAGCTCGATTTCTCCCATTGGACGCATCTGGATCCATCACAGGTGGCTTCATTACTTTTTACTACAGCCTCTTTGGGGGAGGTCCCAGTGGCCCTTCGCCAGGCTGCACTTCTCCATTTGCGGCGTCTTGTGCCCCGTTACTGGTCCCTAGCG
Source organism: Wilhelminamyces tanticharoeniae (assembly GCA_030558325.1). Lineage (NCBI taxonomy): Eukaryota > Fungi > Ascomycota > Pichiomycetes > Serinales > Metschnikowiaceae > Wilhelminamyces > Wilhelminamyces tanticharoeniae. The sequence goes on along the minus strand of JAJMSI010000026.1, from coordinate 99,705 downwards.
TTCCAGTCCTTTGTGGGGCCGCCGATTGGTCCGGAAATCAAACACAGTGTTCGCTCGGGATTGCTTGATTTAGCACTCACCATCTCCAACTCGAAACTCCGTTCTGCTGCTGCCTATGTCATAGTGCAGATTGCAGCTTCCGACTACCCGGACGAATGGGAGGACCTTCTTCCCAAGTTGTACCAACTGACCACGCAGTTTGAGAATACGAATGCTATGGTGGGAGGCCTCAGCGTGCTCAATGACTTGTTCGACGATTTGATCACAGAGGAGCAGTTTTGGGACGCCGGTGTAGGTGCAGAGCTCATCACCCATGTCAACGGCATCTTGTCTCATGAGGGCTTGAGCGCAGAGGTCAAGTCTACAGCCATAAGGCTCTACCACAGCCTTCTTAGCACTTTACAGGGCCCGGAGGCTTTCAGCAACAAGTCTCGAAAAAAGGCCGTTCAGGAACACATCAGCACCAATTCGCACTTGTTGGCTTCCTTACTTGGCAAATCTGCAGGCAACTTCTCCACAAGCGAGGTCTTGTACCGCACGCAAATCTACAAGACCCTCATAGTCTACTACGGCAACTTTGGCTCCTCGATATCGAAGGAAACTGCCCAGGAGACACATGTATTGATATTGAAGGATTTGCAACTCGCCACCAAGGTCTATAACAATGTTGTCATAACCGAGGAGGACTCTCTCGGTCCATATGAGGACGTGGACCCCAAGAAGACGATTTCTGATCTCTTGATCCACATTTTCAGAACCCTCTCCGTCATTCAAAGTGATACCAGTGTGTCCTCTCTACTTTCAAAGGACCAGTTTGCAACCTTCGCTCATGAAGTCGTGCAAGTTTCCATCCTTCCGAATGAGAAAATTGCCAATTACGAAGCCGATTTCAACGAATATGTTACCGATATTTCGGGTTTGGCAGGCACAAACACTGTCAGGGATGCTGTGAATGAGTACCTTTCTGAGATCAATGATTTGGACGCCAACGAGGCCTTCTCTGCCGTTTTGATAGATCTCCAGGAAGATCAGTCGTGGGAAAGTCGAGAAGCCCACTTGTTCGTCATAGAGAGCTTGCTTATGAATGAAGAGGCAGAGACCATGGGCAGCTCGATGCCATTATTTGAGGTACTTCAAAGCTTACAGAAATATGCAGCTTTGGGCAATACGCATTTTGTTACGTCAAGAGTTTTCCTTTTGCTTCCGAAGTTTTTTGAGAAGTTCAATCAGAAGATCTCTGTGGAGACCTTTGGCATTAAATCTTTCGTTGACATGGTAACCATGGTATCAGAACTTAACAATAACGATGATGATGCTTGTACCATTGTTAAATACAGTGCTTTCGTGAGCATCCCGTTTTACAAGCAGTTGATGAAATGGGATGAGACCGACAAACCCAAATTGGAGGGCTCTCAATTATCCATTTTTCAATCTGTTTCCTCCCTTGTCGATGCGAGCGAAGATGATAGTTTGTCTGTTTTGTTGGAATGCTTGACCACTGCTATCGATATTAACCACGTTGTGGCCGCAAAGGCTACCGTTGGCTACGGAGCCAGTATCATCGAAATGATCTTCAAAATCACCTTCAAAGATGCTGCCAATGTTCAACTCGCTATCGGCTCCTCTGAGTGCTTGACGATGTTGCTTCAGGACATATCTTTGGAGGACTACATGGCAATTTGTGGAAAGTCGCTTCCTTTCATCTTTGAACTCATTCAGGCTGTTTTGGCGAACGAGTTTATTGAGTACTCTTCTCAGCTTGACCTTGCTTTGGACTCGCTCAGCAGAATCATCGACTCAGCACCAATTGCTCTGAACGGCGAGGACAGCTTGCCGCCACAGATTTTCGGCCACGCTTTTCCGATTTTAAAGGACTTGCTTCTAAGAACTACCGATGACCAGATTTTGCAGAGCGGAGGCGAGGTGTTCAACAATCTCTTACAAAAGGCCCCCAAGTCGTTTGTCAATTTCGTGGAGCCTGCCACAGAACAGCTGGGAATGAATCTCTTATTGTCTATTGCTTCGAAGTTCTTGTCTCCAGAACTCTCTGATAGTGCGGCCATGAACTGCGGGTCAATTGTTCTCTCTTTGATTGAGAATTTTCAGTCGTACTTGGGTGCAGACTTTTTGTCCCAGTTGATCGAGGCGACGGTAAGGAGACTTGTAATTGCCAAGGAGGTAATCACCATCGAAAACTTGATCATGGTGTTCTGCAAGTTGGTGCTCACGTCTTCTGCGAAGGATACCATTGATTTTTTGAGCAACAGTGTTCGCATAGACAATCCTCAAACTGGGGATGTTAGCGACGGATTGCAGGCCGTTTTGCCCATCTGGTTCAATTCCTTTGAGATCACCAGGGGCTACGAAAAGATCAAGCAGAACACCTTGGCCTTGGGCAAAATTTTCACTCTCGGTGACGAAAGGGTCGAAAATTTGGTTGTGGATGGCGACATTATTCCGTACCTGGGAGATGCTATAAGGACGAGATCGATGGCGGCTGCTATGCCTGACCAGTATACGCAGATTTCGGCGTCGCACAAGATCTTGAAGTTGCTTTTGAGCGAGTTGAAGTTCCAGAACCAGCAGCCCAATGCTGAGGAGTACCTTCCAGAAATCGATAATGAGGACGATGAAGAAGGCTGGGAAGACTTGGAGGACATTGGGGTACCGAATTATGACAAGTTAAGGTCGTATGTGGAGTCTGAGGACGAACTCGAGGACGATTTTGAAGACCAGGCGGGTGACGGCGGGTTGAAAAACTTGTTGGTGCTGTTTTTCAAGGAGAGTCTTGCTAAGGACTTAGGGCACTTCCAGAAGTTCTACGAGAGGTTGGATGACGATGAGAAGAAGGTGCTTACAGAGAATGTTGTTTTTTGAGTGTGTGGATGTGATAGAGGGGGAGCTTATATGGAGAAGAGCTCAGGATATTGAATAGAGGGAGCTTTCACAGTGTTGCTCGAAGGCATGCGCGTACGAGAATAGATGGCCATTAAGGTAGACTAAAAGGAACGCGATTGTCGCAAGTACTTTGTACATTCACTTTCTCCAGTTTTTTCTCTCTCATAGAAGCTGGATCTCTTCATAAATTACAAGAAATCGCCCGCTTTCAACAAAAATCAAGCAAAATTCGAAAACCCCACAATACAGCCCAAAAAGAGGCAACAGGCAATAGGAGCGAAATCTGCACATTGAAAGCCCAAAACAACACAATTTGCCTTTCTGTTTATGCCCATTTGGCACTCATTTGTTATCTGCAAGATGTAGACATTTTTTCGATAAGAGCGATGAGGTGTGAATGCTACTACGACTGTTCTCCAGAAACGCACACAGGCCCCTAAAATCCACAGTACTCAGCAGCAGCATGTCATTCGACACCAGAGTGCTACCGGTCAAGACCGAAAGCATTTCTTTTGAGGAAAAGGGTCTATTACCCGTCATTTCAGACCCCGAATCGGAGAGAAACTTGAATATAGCCGCCCACGAATTGACCACCACCAACAACGTCGTGGGCTTTCCCACAGAGACGGTGTACGGTTTAGGGGGCTCAGCTCTTTCTGATGAGTCGGTGAAGGCCATATACAGAGCCAAAAACAGGCCTGCCGACAACCCCCTCATAGTGCATGTGTCCTCCGTGGAGCAGTTACAGCGCAAGTTGCTAGGGCCAGAGACGAAAATTCCCGCTGTTTACAAGGACCTCATAGAAGCGTTCTGGCCCGGTCCTTTGACCATTCTTCTTCCTGTGGACGAAAACACACCCATTCTGAAGTTAGTGACAGCGGGCCAGACCACATTTGGGGCCAGAATCCCCCTGCATCCAGTTGCCAGAGCCCTTATTGCGCTCAGTGACACGCCGTTGGCGGCGCCATCTGCAAATGCATCCACACGGCCCAGCCCCACTCTTGCCAGCCACGTTTTACATGACTTGCAGGGCAAAATCCCGTTCATTTTGGACGGAGGGGCGTGTGGGGTGGGTGTGGAGCTGACGGTGGTAGACGGGCTCGTGAGCCCGCCCATGCTTTTGCGCCCAGGCGGAGTTTCCGTGGAGAAGATAAGGGCCGTGGGCGGAAAAGCGTGGGAGAACGTGGTTCTTGCGAAGAAGACCGCTGGAAAGACAGAGGCTGTGCGCACACCGGGAATGAAGTACAGGCACTATCTGCCCACTGCCAAGGTTGTTCTTTTTCAGCGGTGTGGCGACGGAAAGGCGGCTGTTTCTGAGTTTATGAGCGGTTTGCCTGCGGGCGCAAAAGTGGCCCTTTTGCGGGCGACCCACTTTGCACCCGCTGCGGACATAAACCAGGAAATCGTTTACGATAGGAAGATGGGCCACACAGGGGCGCAGATTCTGCTGAGCTTGTTCCGTCTTTTAAGGGAGGCCGACGAGCAAAAGGTGGACTTTATTCTTGTGGAAGGGGTGGAGGAAGAGGGCGACGGCTTGGCTGTGATGAACAGATTGTCGAAGGCAGCCAGTGAGACGGTGCGTGAAAAGAGAGGGGAAAAACAATAAGGTGAGTGAGAAGAGAAGTGAAAATAGTGACTGGGGAAATGAAGAAGAAGGGCCCGGAAGAGTCCTCCATGAGAGGAATATAGAATGCATCTGAACGTACTGTAGAATTGGGGGTTTTGAGTCCTGGGCACTATTAGCAGCCCATGCGAAAGCGCGAGATGCGACTTCGAGAAAGACTAAAGAGCAGGAAAAATGAGCAATTTGGGAACCGAGAGCTAGTGTGTTCAACCAGTCAAATCGCCCCACAGAGCACTCACTGCCGTTCTTCTTCTACCTCCTTTCCTCTTTTCTTCTTGTTTTGCTGGGTAGAGAGGCCCCAAACTGCAAACCCAACATGCACTCTTATATGCAGACGTCGCGGTCCATGAAAAATTGGCGCCTGGTGCCAGCACTGCCATTTCTAGCTCTCTGTTAGTTCCTTAAGCCTGCACCAAAAGGGCATAGCTGCAGCCAATAGGCGACAAGCAAGCAGTTTCGCATCCGCACAGACAGGCCGCTCCATTGCCGGCACCGGAACTGGCTAGCGTATTTTGAGCGCCTCAAATCACCAGGGAGCTGCTTATATATACTCCGAGAGCCAGGAAAAGGCCCTTAATTCCCGACAAAACAGGCGTTTTTCGGATCGATCGAAAGCTTTGCGGTTTAGAGCTACCAAAAACACTCGCTGTCGCGTCCAGGGTCCTCATAACCCAAACCAGTCATAACTGAAGTACGCGTTATTGCCCGGTTAACAGCTAAACAGCCCAAAATGAGTGACAACCCGTTCGAGCTAAAGCCCGAAATGCTCCCGCCGTCGCGTGCCAACTCGCCGCTGGCCAAATTTGCCCAGAGATCCATAGAAGAGACGGTAGCAGAGCTCAAAACAAGCGCCACTACCGGTCTCAGCGATCCCCACGATATCGTCATCCGCCGCTCCATCCATGGAGTCAACGAGTTGCTGTCGGATGAGGAGGAGAACCTCTTTCTCAAGTTCTTGTCGCTGTTCTACGAGGACCCTCTCATCTTGCTTTTGATAGGCCTGGCAGTCATCTCGTTCTGGATGGGAAACGTGGACGACGCTGTTTCAATTACGTTGGCCATCACCATCGTGGTGACTGTTGGCTTCGTACAGGAATACCGTTCTGAGCAGAGCTTGGCGGCGCTCAACAAGCTTGTCCCTGCCGAGGCCAAGCTCACCAGAAACGGAAACACCTCCACTGTTTTGGCATCCACCTTGGTTCCTGGCGATTTAGTGCACTTCAACCAGGGCGACCGCATTCCTGCAGACGTTCGTCTCACCGAAGCGGTTCATTTGACCATCGACGAATCCAACTTGACGGGAGAAAACCGTCCCGTGAAGAAGACCACCGAAACAGTGCCTCCCGCCAACGACCTCCCGGTGACTAGCAGAACGTCAATTGCATTTATGGGCACTTTGGTGAGAGACGGTCATGGCACAGGTATTGTGGTGGCCACCTCCTCGAAGACAGAATTCGGCATTGTCTTCGAGATGATGGCGCAAATAGAGAAGCCCAAGACGCCCTTGCAGCAAGCCATGGACAAGTTGGGAAAGGACCTCTCCGTGTTCAGTTTCATCGTTATTGGCATCATCTGCCTTTTGGGCATTTTCCAGGGCCGTGAGTGGCTCGACATGTTCCAGATTTCTGTCTCGTTGGCGGTGGCTGCCATTCCAGAGGGCTTGCCCATTATTGTCACAGTCACCTTGGCCTTGGGGGTCTTGAGAATGGCCCGTCACAAGGCTATTGTGAAGAGATTGCCCTCTGTCGAGACCTTGGGTAGTGTGAATGTCATTTGTTCCGACAAAACGGGAACTTTGACCCAGAACCACATGACGGTGACGAAGATCTGGGCTTTCGACTACAAGGGCAGTTTCAACAGCCCATTTTTGGTTGTTGAGCGTCTCAATGACTCCGAGCTTCACCACCAATTGACCCCCAATTTGCAGCGCGTTTTGGAGGCTGGTAACATCTGCAACAACGCTAGATACTCGCACGAAAGCGAGAAGTACGTGGGAAACCCCCTGGACATTGCACTCGTGGAGTGCTTGTCCCATTTTGGGCTTGAAGATGCTCGTGGAACCAAGGAGAGAGAATATGAGCTTCCTTTTTCCTCCAACCGCAAGTACATGGCTGTCAGCGTACACAGTGGAGATGCCGGAAAGAGTGAGACCTTTGCAAAGGGCGCAACAGAGAAGCTTTTAAGTCTCTGTGTAAAGTACTTCGACGAAAATGGCGACGTTAAACCGTTGCTGAAGGAGGTCAGAGACAATATTCTCAGCAAGCTGGATCTCTTGGCCAACGAAGGGTTGAGAGTGCTTGCTCTTGCGAAGAACAACGTCAATTACAAAAACGAGAAAGAGGAAGCCGTGGAGCCGTCTGAGCTCATCTTCTGCGGTTTGATCGGTATGAAAGACCCACCCAGACATAACGTTGGTAAGTCCATTGCCATGCTTATGAGCGGCGGTGTCCACGTAATAATGATCACGGGAGACTCGCCTACAACTGCCGTGAATATTGCCAGACAGATCGGAATGCCCATCATCGGAAATGATGCCGTTATGACCGGCGACCAGTTGGACAGTTTGAGCGAGGAGAGTCTTGCTGCTGCCATCCATAACGTCTCTGTCTTCGCTCGTACAACTCCAGAGCACAAAGTAACGATCGTGAAGGCACTCCAAAGACGCGGCGACATCGTTGCGATGACTGGAGATGGTGTGAACGATGCCCCTGCGCTCAAGTTGGCAGATATCGGAATTGCTATGGGCAAAAACGGCACTGATGTTGCAAAGGAGGCCGCCGATATGGTCCTCACAGACGATGACTTCTCTACCATTTTGAGCGCCATCGAGGAAGGAAAGGGCATCTTCTACAACATCCAGAACTTCATCACGTTCCAGTTGTCGACGTCGATTGCGGCTCTTTCACTCATTGCGGTGTCGACGTTTTTCGGGTTCCAGAACCCGTTGAACGCGATGCAGATTCTCTGGATCAACATTTTGATGGACGGGCCGCCAGCACAGTCGCTAGGCGTGGAGCCAGTGGACCATGAGGTGATGAAGAAGCCCCCCAGAAAGCGCAATGAGAGAATCTTGACACAGCAGGTGCTCAAGCGCGTGGCACAGTCAGCTGTCATGATTATCATTGGAACGCTCTACATTTTCATCAAAGAGATGAAGGACAACGAGATCACTGCGAGGGACACCACTATGACGTTCACTTGTTTTGTGTTGTTTGACATGTTCAACGCGTTGGCGTGCAGACATTACCTGAAGCTGATATTCGAGATTGGGCTCAAGAACTCCATGTTCAACTTTGCGGTATTGGGGTCGCTTGTGGGCCAGTTATGTGCCATCTACGTACCGTTTTTCCAGGCGGTTTTCCAGACCGAGGCGTTATACTTCAGCGACTTGGTGCACTTGGTGCTTTTGACGAGTACTGTGTTCTTGGCGGATGAGGGCAGAAAGTACTGGTGGAAGAGGAAAAACCAGTATAGCGGGGGCTACAGCTATGGAGTGTGAGAGTAAATAGAGCCGTCAACAGTGATTAGAGATAAGGGCGGGGGTAGCTAGGGAAGAATTTGCAACCACCTGCAATATCGTTGTTTGTGGTGCTGATGTGGATAGAGGAGACGGCGTGTAAAATGGCCCATATTCAACACAAGAACAGGTAACAGCCATGCGACCTACCAAAGTCAGACTAGCTGTAAGCGCAGAAAGCGAAACATGCCTTCGTCGGTAGGGCAAACCCTTTACACAGCACAGTACTTCAGGTGAGGCCTTTTAGCGGAGATCTCGGAATAAGGCCGGCTACTTCTCAGACCATTTCTCATCTGCAGGAACGGTATAAAGAACCCCAGATTTTCACCCAAGTCCCACCCAATGGTCTTCAGGTTCACCATAGATAGAGTGGTCAACCGATATGTTCCCTCCAGCCAAAAGCACCGGATTCCCAGTCCTGTGAGGCGGTTTTTCGGGGGCCACACCCCCACACCCAAGCACGATTATCTCATCTGGATAGATATACTCGTTTCGTCCTTCTGCGGGTTAGCGGTCATCGAGGCCGTTTTCAAGAGCCACACGGTGTTTACAGAACACCATGCACCGCTAATTATTGCCAGTTACGGCGCCACTGCCATCTTGTGCTTTAACGCCCTGGCGGCCCCTTTGGCCCAACCCCGGAGCATCTTTATGGGCCATTTCATTGCGCTGATCGTTGGAGTAGGCATCCAGAAGCTTTTCGGCTTGAGCGAGACCGGGAGGGCCAACTACTGGGCCAGCGGTGCGCTCAGTGTGGGCGTGGCCCTGGTGCTTATGTCCATTTTCAACTGCGTACACCCGCCAGCAGGGGCCTCGGCCTTGCTTCCACTGGCTGACGAGGCCGTCCGCCACATGGGTTGGTGGTACTTGCCGGTGCAGCTCGTGTCGCTGGTTCTCATAATCGCAGTGGCCTGTGTCACGGGAAATTTGATCAGGAGCTTCCCCGTATACTGGTGGCTGCCGCTAGAAACGGGCCAGTTCTACCGGAGGAGAGAGAAGACGGCGGTTTTGGAGCCGCCCGAGCCCGAGCCCGAAACACCTCCGAACGTTTTCGAGGGAATCACCTACGTCGAGGGGCTCTCTATGATCACCATAAATAACGCCGAGGTGTTGGTCCCTGAGAAGTTGGTCTTGGACGAGGTGGACGTGGACTGGTTGGACGGCGTGAGAGAAAGACTACGGAGATTGAACGGGGTGGAAGTTTAGCTATTCTAAGCGCCATTGATCGCTACAGATGCCCTTTCGTGTCTGCTTTCTTAATATCTCCTTATACGAATTACTCTGGACTAGGCTTTTCGTACCCTACAGTCACGACAGTCATTTCTTCACCTTGAGAAAAGTGAAAAGCCTCCAGCCTGACCTCCCAGTGGGTCCCACATGCTCCTAATGCCCTGCTCAATAATTGCATCCATATAATCTAAATACAGGCAGATGCGTTCATTTGTGATGTAGTCCCCCAATCAGCACGAAGGCCATGAAAACCACACTTCTCACTTCCTCTGGATTTCCTCAAGCGTAACCACTCCGCTGAACGTCTCGTCCTCAATCTTCTCAAAAATGGCCTTCGCGACCTGGTCGGTAGAAACCGTGGGTCTCACCAACTTGTTGATATAACTTACGCTGTCCCCCAAAACGGTGCTTTTGACGCCGTGGGCGAGGTCGATGACATTCTTAAGAACGTTCCGCCGTGTGCCATGCTCGTCCTTGTCGAACATAACTGAGGGCCGCATGAGAATGGCTCTGAGCGGCTTGCACGCGAGCTCGAACTCGGCCTCTCGTTTAGTGGTGAGGTAGTCATCCGGCACAACAGGGGGCTTGTTATCGGCAGAAACGTAGACGAAAACCGGCTTTTCCAGCTTCTGGATATAAGCGTCCGCCAAAAGGACAGCAGAATCGCGCTGCAATGCCGCGTACGACTGCGCGTATGACTTTTCCATTGGATTGGGTCCCTTGACCCAGTTTGAAAGACCCTTGAGATCGTTCAAAAAGTTGAAGTTGGAGTTGATGCGGCTCTTGTAGTCCAGGCCCTCGAAAAGAAGTCCTATGGAATGAATTACCGCTGTTTTGCTGCGGATCTTATCCTCGTAGCTTTTGGGCTCAAGTATGTTTCCTTTCTCCCAGTTCACCTGTTTAGTCCATGGCTGGGCGTTCGGCGCAGTTCCAGAACGTGAAATTGACGTCACAGAATAACCAAGACGCACCCCTGTTTCACAAATCTTCCGTCCGAGAAGACCGGCCCCCCCAAAAACGGCAATTGATTTGGACATTACGCTGAAAGTGGTGGCGTGAAATCTGGAGATATTGCTGCGTGTGTACAGGACACGATACTTGGGGTTTTGAATTGCGAAAACGAATGTCGCATATGGGTTTTGTTTCGGGACAAGTTCTACTCAGGTGCACTTTAGAGGGTATCTTGTGCGTATTTAGAGTTCACATATAAAAGAGGCAGGGAGAATACATATTAAGGCAATTTGAAACTCGGAAACGGCTTTTTACTTTTTTTTTTTTGCTCCAAGTGAATTTTCCGAAAGTAAAGAATTTGCCATTTTTATCTTCAAATAGATCTGACACGAAGTTGGCAAATAAAAGGTAACATCAAACGTAAAAAATGTCATGCATACTCAACCATCAGGTTGCGTATTTGTTTGGCTATATCTCGATCTCTAAAGTCAGTTCAAGATACCACTCGACCTGATTCCATGGAATATTGACACTTCTGCACCCCTCTGATTACAGGCATCTACCTTTCACCAGATTGATGTCAGGTTAGGTAAATGATGATCTTTTTAAAGCAGTCTCTTTAATAATATTGGTTTTCTTTTCCATCTGTTTCAACAACCTTGCTTTGAAAAAACCACATGCTTCTGACCCTTTTTCTGGGCCGTTACCGCATTCACTTCTCTAATTTCCTTAAGAAAAGTATCAAGCACTTCTACATTGGTATTATTACCTGGTATATATTAGAACGTTATTCATGTGCAAATGGAATGGCCAATTACTGACCAAACTTCTTTCTAAAAACGACAAATTCCTCATCTTCGACCTCTTCTAAAGAAGGATGTCTCTGCAACGGCGACTTGGAACCACCTTCCGAGTCGGGATGAGACTCCTCAGTCTCTGGCTCAGATGAAATGCTCTCTGTTTCGAAGTCATGTGCATCTTTCTCTTCCACAGATACTTCAGGGGAGGATTTGGTAAATGCATCGGACAGCTCCTGAGAGGTAGGTTTGGGCTCCTGTCTTGGCTGGAGCCCCTGAAAGAAGCGAGCCAAATCCTGAGGCAGGGAATTCATAGAAAATGTGCTTCCCTTGGGAAAGATGCTTGCCACAAACTGCTGAAGAAACTCTTGCTGCTTGGCAAAATCGGTCTCTTCTTCGCGAGCTTTTCTTGCTCTCACCTCAGCCTCCTTCTTAGCCCTCAATTCGGCGACTTTGGCCCTCTTGGCTTCGTCTCTGGCCTTTGCTTCTGCCTCTTTGCGGGCCAAAAGTGCAGCTTCTCTGGCTTTTCTCTCGACCTCTCTGGCCCTTCTTTCAGCCTCTTCTTTCTCGGCTTTGATTCTCAACTCTTCCTCTCTTCTGGCCTGAAGTTCTGCCTGCTTGAGAGCCTTTAATTCGGCCTCTCTCTGCTTTTCAGCCTGGATTTCAGCCCTTCTGGCCTGCTCAGCAGCCTCAGTCTTCTTAGCTTCCACACGGGCTTTTTCACCAGAAACCCTGGAACAGCCATTTCCAGAACTCAAGCCAAATAACTCGGAAAGCAAGGCGCTGGAGAGATCTCCGCAATAGTGAACCTTCTTGGGAACGTTCAATACCAAGACGTTTTCGTTTCCGAAGTACTCCCAGTCAATGCTATTGATTTCGATGTCATTGACGTTAAACTGGAACACCTTCTTGAAGTTGTCCGGGCCAGACAGGATGACCAAGTTGATCAAGTTGTTGTAGTTGAAGTCGTAGTGCTTCAAAACCTTCACTTCGTAGGAGTCAAAGTTGCCGTACTCCTTATAGATCTGGAACTGGTAGCGGTCTTCGGTCTCCACCTTCTTCACGATCTTGGCCAGGGCCCTTTGGGCCTGCAAACGCCTCTGGGCCTCCTGCTCGTGGATGTAGGCAAGGAAGTTGTCGAAGTCAAGGCTCGCGTAGGAACGGGATGGAATGGCGAACATAATGTTTTGTAGTGGTGTTGAGTGTATGTAGTGAGTACCGTAGAGCGGGAAACCTCGCTTCCTTTTATAGCAACGGCTCGCTGAAGGCGTGGCCCTCTCTGGTGTCAGTCTTTTCGCAGCCGAAGGTTCCAGAAAAAGAAGGACTATCTGCAGGACCTTCCAGAAGCTTCTGCATGGTTCCATAGAAGGTGCGAAAAGGCCTTAGACGAAGGAGGGCTTATTATTGCCACGCATCTTACTAATCTCCTGCTCACGCAAAACAAGCAAGACGCAGCACATTACTAATGTGTTGGGCGAAAGCTCGTCTGAGGCGGAGTTGTCGAAGATGCGGAGGGTGCCGTTTACGCGCACGCCAGCGACCTTCGTGTCGGCCGACTCCGTGTAGGTGGCGACGGGAACATTGACTAGAGGCTTGCCCTCATTGACCAACTTGGCCACTAGCGACTTTTCCTGAGCCAAAAGGGCAGAGTAGAGTGCGTTGGTGTGGCCCTCTTTTATGCTGGGGGTGAACTTTTTACGTGCGGGTGCGACAGTAGTAAAATCCATGTTGTCCACCAACAGGGGAGCGTTTTCGGGCATCACGTGCATCTTGAAAAGGCTGTTCCCATACATGGAGGTGGCGCCTGTGAGGCCGGAGACGCGGAGCTTGGTGTTTTCCCAGAGGAGGTCCACGGACGGCCGGATGCCGTTATTTAGGAGAACTAGCGAGCGGGTGGAGCCCTCAGAAAGAGTGAAAACAAGCACAAAGCAGGTGAAGTTGTTGGAGAGCACCTTGAAGAAGATCCTGCAGAACTCGGTCTTTTCTGTGGGGCCCGACCAGCGGTGAATGACATAGATGGGGGAGTTTTTCTTCAAAAACGCCAAAAACGACAGCTGCAAGCTGAGGAGGGGCCACGCGCCCTTCTTCCCGGCCTCTTCCACCAGTCTATAGAGCGACACCCCAGGATGCATGAAATTGGAAACGAGAGGAAGGTCCCGGAGCCTCGTGTAAGAGCCTATGGGGTGTCCAAAAACGACATGGTCAGGGGAACTGAGGGTTCGACCGGAAAACACCAGAACGAGATCCGAGGTGTCGTCCAGAGTAGAATCGTGGGCTTCGTTTACGAGGGTGGCTAGCGTCTCCTCGCTGTGCCTTCTGGGAAGACTCATGAGCGATGTTTTACGATGAAGTCACATTTGGATGAGTGCGAAGACTGCATGCTGTAGGGGAAGAAATGGGTGAGAAATGTGGGTTTCGGGGGAGCTGTTAGAGGGCTGGGAGGTGGCTCCAGGGAGGAATCGCCCGGTTGGGTGGCTATATTGAGGAAAGGCTTCTGGCTACAACAGGGCTGGGGGACCCCTAGGCGTGTGCAGTACTGGAATCAGGTTGTAATATGCCCAAGGCATTAGCGCGCACCGTCTAATGCACCAGTTAGCACTTATTCCGATTCGACATCCGTCACTGTGGATATTCTTAGCCCTCACGGCTTGGCGATACTTGCTGACAGGGTGCTCCAAAGGGCAATGGTTGGTGCCTTGACGTGCCGCACATTTTCGCAACAGACGCAGCGCAGCCCCAGATTTGAGCACCGCCCTTGCATAATGCATCAGCAAGTGCGTCGTGCTGCTGTGTATGTGCATGCACGGTCTACGACGTGGGGAAAAAGTGCAGCATTTCCCGGGCTGCACCGGCCCGGCCCGGCCCGGTTTCTAGCCCCGCCCGAGACCTAAACTTATTATTTTGACAGGGGGGGAGGGGGTCCCGATGGGTGCCCGCACCACTTCCCAAACGGGCGCTAGCTGCAAACTGCCGCCAGGGCTGAAAATCGGGCCAGAAGCCATCAACCATGCTGTACCCCTCAGGGTTTGCATTGTAAAGGGCGCAGGTTGGCGGGGAAACAAGGCCGAAGACGTTCTGGCTCAAATAACAAGGGCCAGTGTACGCGGGGTTGCTGTAGAGGATGGACCCCCTACACACCGAATTAGATATTTTATCTGCAGCGGGGACGCGGGGTGCATAAAAATACCTTTCTACATTTCCTACAAGGGCAACAGTGGATGTTGCCAGGACCGGAATAATAGCCGCAGCAATGGTGATGTTTTGTTCGTGATCGGCGCCAACCGTGCATTATTATCCGCGCCATGCGTTTGCAAACGCACAATGTGGGGTACGGCTCTTTTTTGGGGAAAGTTTGGGGGTTTTGTTGTGACACAATAGGGGAACTCCATCCGTCAAACAGACACATATGATGGGGAGGCCAGCCGAAATGGGGCGTTCCCGACGGCTTTGATACGTGTTCGCCCGGACACGCGCCCCTTTACCCGCCCCAGATCCGGCCAGATCCAAGCCCTCCAAAACGCATGGACGGCTGCCTCTCCAGCGGAAAAAAACACCCGGCTGAGGGGCAAAAAATTGGAGTACTTTTTCTATGCGGGGTATTGTACTTATATACGGATTTCTGGCCGGGGTTTTAGCTCCGGCTCCGAAACACGGTGGAAGTGGTGAAAAACTAGTAGAAGCCCCCGCTCCGCAAAGGATATATTTAGAGAGCCTTCGCCACAGTGCTATTTGCTTTCGGAATTGCAGCCAACGGAGTACTAGCAGCCTGGTTTTACACAGTTGGTATTTCGCGAGAGGAGGCGGACCAAAGCAAAAATACCACATTAGGGACTTTACGCGTATAGGCCATTATCCACAGGCTGTCCACCCACGCCGGCAACTTCCCGATTGGAGCTCACTCTAGAGCGGAACCTGCAGCGGAACAGCTCTCGGAAGAAAGTACCCGGGAGAAAGTACCAGGTAGATTCCAGCCCGACAGAACAGGATACGACCCAACAAGGACCCAAAGAACAACCTCGGCTAGGGACGACACAGAAGGGCCCCGCACACAAGGGATCTGGCACCACACCTGTCTCCACAAAACGGCGTCTCCACAGACCCTCTGGAGCACCATCCTCTTTTCCGCCTTCGCCCACTTTAGCCATGGCCATCCAGAAGAAGTACATCTGCGGCTTCTGCGCCCGCGCATTCACCCGCTCTGAGCACAAGCAGCGCCACGAGCGTCTGCACACCAACGAGAAGCCGTTCCACTGCGTGTACTGCACCTCGGCCTTTGTCAGGAGAGACCTTCTACAAAGACACTGCCGCACCGTGCACAACATCAAGCTCCTCGCCAAGCGAAAAACCCCGCCCGCCAGCCCCGACGCGCTCGCCACGCCCTCGGTGGCCGCAACGCTGGTGGAGGAGCCGTCACCCTCGCCCCCCGAGTCCCCAGACATAGTGCACCTTCTCCTGGTTGCAAAAAACTTGGAGGCGCTTGTGGACCCCGCGGAGGCCGCCGATGCCACCGACACGTTCTTGGTGGGCTACACGACGTGGCTCGCGGAACACCCGTTCCCCAGCTTCAAGGGCATCGCCAGCGACTTGGTGGGGTTCTTGAACTCCAACATCCACAACGCGCACCACAGGAAGAACGCGGACTTCAAGGTGTGTCTCATCTACGCGCTTCTCAGCGTGGGGGCGCTCGGGCGCGAGGAGGCGCCCGCCTACCTCTCCAAGGCGTGGGACATCCTCATCAACAGGCTCATCCCCAACTACAACAGCTTGGTGTACCAGATGGAGATCCTCAAGAACCTCTTCGTGGTGGCACACGTGTACCTCAGCTTCCACAACAACAGCCTGGTGCTCAACTACCTCGACGACACCAGCTACATCATCCTCGAGAACCTAGCCAACAACAACCGCGACATCATCGCCGCCAACACGGAGCTCTTCTGGGACGTGTACGTGTTCTTGTCCAACTACCGCATGAACGACCGCCCGCCGAAGTTCTTCCGCTTCTTCCTCGACCAGCCAGTCCCCGGCTGCGGCTCGCTGTTGCGGGAAACGATGGTGGTATTTGCGCGTTCCGCGGGCCTGCTCCTGGCGGACGACATTGTGGTCCTGACGCTCTCGAACGAGCTCAACCACTACATCCACCACCACAGCCTCCTCATCTACGACGACAAGAACGCGTTACACAACCTGATCATCCTCGTTAACAAGTCCATCCGGAAGGACTCCGACGACGCGGACGTGTTTCGCATCTTCAAGAAGAAGCTCCTCATCAACAGCCCCCCGCGCTTCAAGGAGCTCTTCGGCCTGTACGTGTTCAAGCCCGAGCAGAAGGCGCACTGGAATCTCCTCATCGTGCTGTTGCGCGAGTGCAGCGCCTTCGACCTTAACGGCTTCGTGGGGAACAACGTCAACTCGGCGTTCCACCCATTTGCAACCAGTTTGCTCGACTTCTTTGAGGCGCCCACCCCCAGCGAGAAGATCAACAACAACCTCGGCATCGCCACCTTCCCGTTGGTGTTCGGCTGCCGCTTTCTCAAGACCCACAGGAAGGACGTCATCGACCTCAAGTTCAACCTCGACCCCGTGAACAGCGCCCAGCTCAGCAGCTTCGCCTTGTGTCTGTACCTCACCAGCTTCAAGATGTTGCACGCGCTCGTGGTCAACCACACGCCCGAGAACATCGACGTGATCTTGGGCGAAAACTACGTTTTCCAGGGCCTCGTCTACCTTCTAAACGACAACTCCCTCGCGTTCCAGTGGCATAACAAGGACTGGGTTTTGGGCCTCTTCAACAAGCTCTTCGTCGTCTCCGAGCACTGGCTCGCCTTCTTCAGGTCCCAGGAACACCTCATCGCCATCAAAAACAACATTAACAAGTTCTTGAACGACCTCCTCTACTTGAGCGTGGGCTACCCAGGCGACATATCCTCGCTCTTCGCAGACCTCATCGTGGGACCAGAAAACCTCACGTTGCGCAACAAGCGGTCCAAGTCCATCTCCTCCTTGGAACACCCGTACAACCCCATCTCCGCGCTCAGCAACAGGTCCAACTACGTATTGAAGCCCGAGTTGTCTCCCACCACCACTGTCATTCAACAGCCTGCCTTTTTGCCCTCTCAGGGTACCATCAGAAACACCAACATGCCACAGGAGCTTCCCACACCGCAGAGCAGCTTGCTCTTACCGCCCATCTCCTATCTGTACAATGCCAATAAGGAGTTCAAACAGTACCCTGGAAACAAGTGAGAAAAGAGTGAATATGCCATTTTGCTGCTGGAATTACTCTGAAAATACTATTTATCGGGCATACTGGTTAATACCCTCGTCAAATAGCAGGCCACAGCGGCACTGCTTGTATTATATGTTTATCTATTGGGGCGCCATGAGTGTAGTCACGTGACCGATTTCGCAGCCAGAAACGGCCATATCTGTGGTGGAGTCTTATTTGAAACAGGCCAACAGCGTCTCTTCATAACTTTGGCAAGTTCTCGCCCACAATCACATCGCGGTGCTCACTTCCGAGAGCCCAGAGACACTCGATATTCCGATTGAGGTCTGTCTTCAGACCCCCGTGGTTGTTCCGATAAGCTGCCAAAATGAGCTCTATGGGGATGCAAAACGACAACGAGGGGATTTTCTCCGTTTTCTCCCCATTCTGGCCCCTATGAGAGAGCTTCACCTGGGCATTTGAGCAGATCATTCCCACCATACTGCCGTTCTGGTCAAAAAGGCCTCCTCCAGAAGACCCATTCCAGCAAGAGGATGAAGTGACTATCATGCAGGGAGCCCTTTTCGAGCCTTCAAAGAAGGGACGCTCGATCTTCGCAGATATGTGGCCCTTGGAAGAGAGCGGGCTCACATGCAGTTTATTGAAGAAAAGCCCATAGCCAACAGCCATGACCTCATCGCCAATGGAATAGTTGAAAGAGTACGTAACGGGATGGAACCGCAACTCCTTCAATCTCGCTCTATTTTGGTGGGAAAGAGTGATGAATGCAACATCGAGAGTGGGAAACGGTGTGCTGACAACATCCTCGAGTGTAAGGGTCAAAACTGTCTTTTCCAGCAAATAGACACTGCATGCGAAGGTGACGGAATCCAGCGAATACGGGCTGATAACGTGGTGGTTGGTAACGAGGGTGGACTCGTTGAGATACACACACGATCCCCAGAACAGACTGCTGCTCTGGGAAACCACCACAGGGAACACCGTAGCTGAAAAGAGCGCCTTTCGACCAGCGAGAGGGCTCCCATTTGAGGCCTTCTTATGGCCCGTTTGCGGCCTAGTATTCTCCCAGCTTCTGGACATCGCGTCTTGAGAGGCCGGCTGCACCAACTTGTTCACACGCACGTTTGCAACCAACGCCTTTATGTTCAACTTCTCAGTGACCACTTGCCAGATCCGGGACCACGGTACAAAGGCTAGTAAGTCGCCGTCACCATTCAGCTTGCGCAAGGAGCCCAAAACGAGGCCCACGGAGCGACAGGGGCCAGAATTCACAACGCCGCCGGCCATATTGTCGAGGTACTTCACGTCTGTAAGACACACCAGCAGCCTACAGTAGGTAACGTGACCGTTAACTGTGTAGTCGCTAAAAAGAAGCGGACTGCTGAAGGTGAAAGGAAAGGAGTGGATCAGGATGCGGTCGTTGGCGCTAGGGTGGGCAAAGGTTACGTTTTTGTAGCAGCCTTTGCTTTTGGCAAAAAGCGACGTGGGCTGTTTCAACCGCAATCCGAGAATGCAAATCGAGGACAAGACGTTCGAGCAGTTGTTCTCATTCGGTAGCAAACGGAACCCGTTTTCGAGGAGGTGCTTAAAGAAGAACACCGCATCACTATCGAGGAGCTGCGAGTGGAACTCGTACTGGGCCCCGTACCAGAAGATGTCTGGTTCTTGCACCAAGCCACCGTGGGAGATGTAAATCTCGTGCAAATTTAGGGCGGACACCGGCAAATGGCTGATTGTGAGGAAGAGCTGACTGAGAACGGCGTGAGACTCATCGTGGAGAACAAGGTGGATCCCCGAAAGGGCGTGGGGGGTGTCCTTGGAAATGAGCCGAATGGAAATGGGCGTGTAGGACCAGGAGAACATGGGAGGGAAGACGAAAGCAAGGATTGGGAAAGGGTTTGGAGGATGTGATTTGTAGAAGGAGTAGGAAATCTGCTGAAGCTAGGTGAATGTGGTTGATTTATGAAGAAGGGGTTTGGTGGATCTCGCAGCCGAGGTCCGTATCTAGTTGTAATTTGGAGAACGAAAGCCTTCAAAAGGACACGAGCAGGCCAATGTGTGTATATATCGAGTCTCTAGCAGAAGTCTAACCTCTCTAAAACTCTAGGACGGCCGTTTTTTGGTAGTCTTGCAACTGACAGGGGCAAGTGATGTGGATGTTTCAGTGCCAGTTTCACACGCACAGAAGACTCTTTCACACTCAGTCAGCAAAAGGCATGTAACTAGGCCAATTTCAAACACAAGGTCAATTATGATCCCAGCTCCAACTAGCGTGGTAACAACTCTTCTCAACCTTTTGTGGGGCTACCGATCCACATGATTTCCTCTTCGGTCTCGGTCACGTGCCCAACGCGTATAAATTGATTTTGAGACCAAAATATATACAACCGCCCCGAGACCCATAACTGTATCTTTTTACTCTTCCATACCGAGACAGCCCAATAAGACCCCATATATCGACCCATGACAGAAGCAGGCTCACCAGAGGGCCTTACTGGCTCAGAAGAGCTCACCAAGGTGCCGTCCAACCTGTCCATATCGTCCATCACCAGCACGGGGTCCACGGAAAAGCTCATAAAAAGCCTTTCGAAGGACCACTTACCGCAGGCACCCGAAAATGGTGGTATTGCGACGCCCGTGTTGTCGGGAATTCCCGAGGCCGGCCGCACGCTTTCGCCAAATAGCGCATTATCTGACGCATCACCAAAGAAGAAACCCATCAAATTCACCGTGAGAAAGGTGAGCCACGGAGCCATCAAGTCGCCCATTTTAGAGAACAGCAACATGGCAAACCAGCAGAAACAACCGACGAAGGAGGCGCTCAACTTGAGCGAGCACCTCAAGGCCACTCAGTCCAAGTACGACCTGTACGCGGCCCGGATATCCAAGATCGACAAGGAGATCGCCTTTTTGACCAACTTATTACCGCCGCATAACGTGGAGGTTGACTACTCGACCCGCACCAAGATCACGCGGGCCATCGAGAAGTTGCGCATGAAGCAGGACGAGATTGAGAAGAAGAAGTACAGTTTGGGCATCACGATCAGCAGGTTGTGGAGGGAGCACGACGACAGCGACATCTGGGTGCGGTCCGTCAGCAACCAGTGAATGTATTATAGGACCAGGAATGAACGCTGTATGATAGGGATGTGGCTGTAGGAGTAAGGCAGCGAGAACGATAACCGCCAAAAAACAAGTCAATCCAATGAGGACAACAAAGCGGCGATGGGCAGCTTCAGAGTGCGACAGAGTGAGCAGCTCCATAAAGAAATAAGCACCTCTTTACACTCAGCCATATTGACATATAAGTTACACTATATCACACTACTATACAATCCCGCCGCATCACTTCTTGTTTAACTCGCGCGTCAACGTGCTAACGACATTGGCCTCGTTCACGCTGTTGGGGTCTCCACCTGCGTCGCCATCAAACCGGCTCACCTCAAGCAACGATGCGTAGAGCTTCGTCAACTCGTACAAGTCGGCCACCGAGTCCGACCGCAAGTCGTACACCAACTGCTGGAACGCGTGCGACTTTATCACGGTGATGGGGAGCTTGTTCTCCGTCAAGAAGTTCATCAAGTGCTTGTGGAACTTCATGGATGTGTACGGCGTGTTGTCGAAGTTGGTGGAGAGGTAGCGGCGGCCCATGGCGTAGGCGTCGCCATTGCCTCTGAACTTGAGGTGTTTTCTTCTGCTGTCATCCGTGGGGTCGCCGCCGTCCTCCTGCGAGGGGCTGCTTGTCGCCAGCGTGGGCGCCAACGAGATAACGCCCGCATTGGTAGAGGAGGAAACGCCAGAAACCCCGCTGGAGGAAGCGCCTCCGGCGCCAGCGTAGCTGTTGGGATAGTTCAATGGCATGCCGTTGGGCGCGTATGTCACGCCGTTGCCGTCAATGGGGATGGTTCGCGAGCTGTTGACGGACTCCCGCGAGAGCTTGTGGGTCTTCAAGTGCTCCAGGAGCTTCTTGGGGGACCCTTTATCGGAAACCAACCGAGTGATGATCTTTCCGCAGAAGTCACACGACGCCACGTTGGGGTCGTCGATGGCCTGGACGAACCACGACCACACCCACGACTTCTTCTTTGCGCCGAACTTCTGTCCGGGGCGGTTTTTGCGCTCTCTTTTGACCACCTTGTCTGTGTTCTCAGCCAGGCCTGTGTTTTCGCTGCCGTCCACACCTTGGCTGTCGTTTTTGACAGCAATGTCGCTCACTTTGGTGGGCGGTCGCTGGAGATGCACGGGGTTCCCTCTTTGGACCGGCTGCTGGTTGTACGAGGGAAACGCGAGCGGGTTGTTAGACGCCCCATTGGGATAGAAGCTCATAGTGGCTGTGAGTGTGAGACGTCGGATTTGGGGTGAAGTGGCTGCTAGCGTTAGACTGCTATTTTGGACACTGAAGTATGCCTTTCAGCTCTTCGAAATGGCCTGCAGTTAGCTGTTCAGAATACGGCCCTTTTAAGCAGCCCCTGCAAAACACGAAGGTTTAGCGGGACAGATGAGAGGCAAGAAGCGAACTCTCTCAAAAAGACTCTGGAGACGCAAGCAGAAAATGCAAATTGGGCAAGCGTTCTGGAGGCCAAAGAATCACTTTTCCTAAACTTGCAACAAGGGTGTGGAAGTCGTAAGTCAGAAAACCGGAATTCTGCCGTTTATATTCGGCCCAATTTTGGGGGGTTGCAGGGGCCGGCACATGCCCGGAAAAAAGAAACCGGGGGCGTGTGCAGCACGTTGGCGCCGGGCCGGAACGGCCGGATTTTGCCGGAACTAAACTTCCGATGCCACCGGAAAACCGCGACTGCACATAATCCAACCGGATATTTCATTGGCCCTGATTTTTACAGCCATAAGCCAGCTCCTAGAGCGTCAATTTTTTAGCCCAGTAGCCGAGAACGCTTGCGAAAACGCATCCTATTATCACCAGCATCATCTTGCATACGGTAGTGTGCCGGACTCCCCTAGTACTGCCAAAAACGGTGTGTCCAGCATTAGTGGGCTCTATTACGGATCAGTGCTTTCAGGATAGAGTGTCTCGGTATTGTGGTTAAGAAATTCAGTGACTTCACTGGCAACGGACTATTATGGCCATTTCACTAAGGATTCCACATGTCTTCAATAAAAATCTGGGTAACCTTTCGTCTTTTGTCGATTTCTACATCGGCTCTTCGAAAGTCCAGATAAAGCCGGATCGGCCCAAATACGCGAACCATCCCTTCACCGTTAACATGGGGCAATGAGCGCCTCTCCCAGCCCAAAACTCAGCCATCAACCACCTTTGGCTGTCGATGATGCTACACGAGATTGCCGCAAGCTCTTTCCTAATCGGGCCACGATGCAGCATTTTCGTGTGCGCACCAATAACACCTTCCTTTCGCAGCCATAACCAGCGCCCCAGAACGTAGGCGAACGTCTGGGACAACCTGCGAATAACTTGGCTTGTAGTACGGGACACAAAAGGAAACCAAGCCGTCAATTGCTGGCTTCTGATGGCTGCTATAAAGGCTGCGGATCCCCACCGACCTTTCTTTTGCCATATCCTCCACAACCACCACTAGAAAGCGCATCGAAGGCCAATCTCTCTTTCTCTCTACTTTTCACCAACTCACCCCAGTCGCTCCTTGCACTCACCTCAGTCACTCCTTTACTGACCACAGTCTTTCGTTACCACCCCTCCTCTTATACAATGCACTTCTCTAAACTTGTCCTCTCCTTGGCCACCTACTACGCCGCACAGACCGTTGCTGCCCCCACCAACGAGCTTCTCAAAAGAGACGACTCCGATGATGCTCCTGTTGTCGTCCACTTGAAGACGACTGTCCACAACGTCGAGACCCAGACCCATATCGTTCTGGGCCTGGTCTCTACCTATACTAACTGGGTGGTTGACACCTCCACCGCCACTGTGACCAGCTTCACTGCCACCGTCACCAAGACTATTTTCGGCACTCCCATGACCTACACCACCGTGGCCTCCACTCCTATCAATAAAGGAGCTTCTGCGCAGCCCGCCAACACTAACACTGCCACCACCTCCCCCACTGCGGCCCAAAATGAGGCTACCACCTCCCTGAGCACTTCAACTTCGGTGCAGGATGTCACTGCAGCCCCCACGGTCACGCCCACTATCACAGACATTTCCAACATCCCGTCGTCTACTGACAACTGGATCATTGAGAATGTTACCACCTCAGTCGCCAGCAGCGTGTGCTACGTGGACTACGACTACTACCTCACGGACGACCCCGTGGAAACCGTGACCTCCACCCTGACTATCTACTCCACAGTCACCAGAAGCTAGACAAATTTGCATCTGGAGACATCTGTATAGTAGTGTATTATAGCGGGGTTTGGACTTCTTTAGTTTAGCTTGATTCGGTATGCCTCGGCATTGATTAATGAACATTTGAGATAGAAGAAGTAGCATCGGAACATGCGGAAAGACCATCGAGTGTGCCAAAATGTGAACTGGGACGTTTAATTTGGACAATAATAAATGATTTCAAAAGAACTCCACAACTTCTGGTATGCTGAAATGAGTACCGGGCCGTTGTTCCCTCTTTCCTTTGGGCACCAGCCGCTGTTTAGCCCAAATCGGACCATTTCTCCGCCCAGCCTTGCTTTCAGCCCAGTGGCCATGAAGCACCAGCCATTAGGGCTTCAGCCCTAAAAGGGCACTCGCACGTGATCGATCTCCTAAGGTTGTATCTATGTGCAGACCCTACAACCTGCAGGACACTAGACTCGCGAAATTTTCCACCCTCACCACCATAAAATTTTTCTTCCCACTGTTAGTCTATTCTTCAGAACACTAAGACACGATGGGTATGTGAAGCTAGGAGACGAAACACGCGAACGTGTTCCAGAAGAATCAAGAGACGCCCATATAGCGAACGAGAAGCCATAGAGCACCGTCAAC
Source organism: Wilhelminamyces tanticharoeniae (assembly GCA_030558325.1). Lineage (NCBI taxonomy): Eukaryota > Fungi > Ascomycota > Pichiomycetes > Serinales > Metschnikowiaceae > Wilhelminamyces > Wilhelminamyces tanticharoeniae. Next base: position 75,546 of record JAJMSI010000026.1, on the reverse strand, counting down.
GAGGATACAACTCCGTCAAATGCCATCCCCAGAAAGGTGAAGAACCCAACCACACACACCCAAATGTGCCACAGAGTAGCCACGACTGATCCTATACTACCCCCATAACGAAGGAAGAATATTTATAATTGAAAGGTTGAACGAAGGTTGTCTCAGTCGCCAATATGTGGGTCTCTCAGCCCCAGAGACCAGTACTAACCCCCAGTTAACGTTCCCAAGACCAGAAAGACTTACTGCAAGGGCAAGGAGTGCCGCAAGCACACCCAGCACAAGGTGACCCAGTACAAGGCCGGTAAGGCTTCCCTTTTCGCCCAGGGTAAGAGAAGATACGACCGTAAGCAGAGTGGTTTCGGTGGTCAGACCAAGCCCGTCTTCCACAAGAAGGCCAAGACCACCAAGAAGGTTGTGTTGAGATTGGAGTGTGTTGTCTGCAAGACCAAGGCTCAGCTCTCCTTGAAGAGATGCAAGCACTTCGAGTTGGGTGGTGACAAGAAGCAGAAGGGCCAGGCTTTGCAGTTCTAAGCCTTTACTGTGTAACTTGTATAAGAGTAATATTCGACGATACGACGTGGACGTGAATGTAGGGCATGAGAGAGCGAAAACGCAAACGGAGTTGATGAGGACATTTATGAGAGAAAGGGGGAAGCTTAGTGAGGAAAGTGGTGGGACTCTATTGAGAGAGCCTAGTCTAGCTATCTGAAGGTGATGTTCTTCACGAATAATCCACCTGAGAAGGGTGTATGCTATAAGACGAGTGTTTTTATGGTTGGGTGGGGCCTGCATTTGGCATGAGCGGGATTTCGGGGTGTACAAACTTTCATTACTGAGCCCTTGCCATACAATTAGCGCTTGATCGTAAAAGGCTGAAGGAAGAGCACCGTTATGTAAACTCCTTTTTGCAAAACTACCCTAGAAATGCTCCGGTTCACATATGCAGCTTTCTCCCTCGAAATGGCACTTCCGCTGCCATTTCCTCTCAATATGCCCCATTTGCCTTTACATTTGTGCCAATGAGCCGATAGACGAGACTGAGAAAGAGGCCCACCAAAGCACATCTATCTTCGCCTCTTCTCTTCCACGTGCACTTCACTAGAAATGTCCATCACCTTCGCTTCATTTCAACCCCTTTTTCTCTCATATTCTCTAACGCTTGGTCTTCCCCTCGCATTTCACTAGCAATCAGTTACGCGTATTGTTCCCCCCTTACAACACAAAAACACCATAATCACGAAGGACGTCCGCAAACCGCCCGAGATCGACCAAAGCAAGTTCCTCCTCTTCTCAAATCTCTTCTTCACCCTCATCTTTTTGGCTGAAACATCTTCTTTTCCCCTTGTGCCACTGCGCCGTCTAGAAAAACCCGTACACCCAACACGCAACAAAAACCCATAACAACAATACCGCCTTGAATCAGCCTTCCTCTGCCACCACACCAAACTAAACGTGCTGGCGCCTGATTGTTCCGTGTGTGCACCCAGGCAGACCGCAAAAAGACACCCGCTCTTTTGGAGGCAAACCGAGCTCTCCAGAGGCCTTTTTAGCGGCGTTTACAGGGTGTCTACAGAGCTTTGATCTGTCCAGTTCAGCTCTCTCTTTTCGCATATAAAGCCCCTTTGGGCACAGTACCACCACTGCCCAAGTAACTATACTCGAAACGGCTGCTACTGAGATGAATTACGAGTTTTTGACGGAGGAACAGAAGCGACAGCTCTTTTTCCAGCAGCAACAGCAGCAGCAGCAACAACAGCAACAGCAGCACCATTTTGGCCAGGGCCAGTTTGTGGGTCAACAGAACTACGTCAATAATGGCATTCAGAACGCCCCCAGCTTGCAGTTCCAGCATCTGCAGATGCAGAATCAGGCCCTTCAGAACTATCTGAATCAGCACAATGCCGGAGCTCTGCCCGACAAGAACCAGCATTTCTACGTCCAAAACCAGCACCAGGATCACCAGAATTACCACGCCGGGCACGATGACAGCTACATGGACGAAGATACGCAGGTTTTGGACGATACCGTGGGAACTCCGCACATGAGACCGAATGCGGCGTTTCAGGCCTCGCCCACATTTCTGTCGTCCAACGAGGGAAATATAAACATGAAATTTGACCAAGGTATGGGAAACAACTTCCAGTCTATTGACCTGCGTGGCTCGCTCAATTTCAAGCCCCCCACATTCACTACCTTGAACAATAACTCCAATACGAACTTGCTGGACGTCAGCAACCTGAACTCCATCAGCAACTCGCTCACGGATGGTTTGAACTTTCTGCATAATAACAACTCGTTGAGTCAAGTTCACGACTCCTCCAACGCGGAGAAAATGCCTCACCCCACAAACAACCCCAGCACGCCCCAGCAGCAGCAGACACACCAAAATGACGCGATACCTGCGCTTCAATCACAGCAGCTCTCGTCTGGTGGACAGGTCGCTGCCCTGGAAGCTGCCGAAGAGCGCTCTAACTACGTCTATTTCAACAGGCAGCCCAACTATCTCTCTAAGATAACACAGGATAAGGCGCTGGCCATCAAGTTGAAGCTCGAAAATTACTACCAAATGTCGATCCTGCACGCCATTGAGAGAAACCAGCGTCGTCTTGATTTGGAACACAAGTTGCTCAACGAGGAGGCGGGATCATCTGAGGAGCGCAAAAACCGTCAGTTGCAGAATCTTGGCAAGAAGGAGTCGCAGTTTCTTCGTTTGAGGAGGACCAAGCTTTCGTTGGAAGACTTTACTACCGTCAAGGTTATTGGAAAGGGTGCTTTTGGTGAAGTCAGATTGGTCCAGAAAAGAGATACTGGAAAAATCTACGCCATGAAGACGTTGCTCAAGTCCGAGATGTACAAAAAAGACCAGTTGGCTCATGTTAAGGCCGAGAGAGACGTTTTGGCCGGAAGTGACTCTCCTTGGGTGGTTTCCTTGTACTACTCCTTCCAGGATGCGCAGTACTTGTACTTGATCATGGAGTTCTTGCCTGGCGGAGATCTCATGACGATGTTGATCAGATGGCAGATCTTCACGGAGGATATCACCAGGTTCTACATGGCTGAGTGTGTTCTCGCCATTGAGGCCATACACAAGCTTGGCTTCATCCACAGAGATATCAAGCCGGACAATATCTTGATTGACATCCGCGGCCACATCAAGCTTTCAGACTTTGGGCTTTCCACAGGCTTCCACAAGACCCACGATCTGAACTATTACAAGAAGTTGTTAGAGAAGGAGCAAAAGGAGCCTACTTTGGGGGTCCCGGGAACGGGTACCATTAAAAACGGTCGCAACTCCATGATGGTCGATGCGATCCATTTGACGATGTCCAACCGGCAACAGATGCAGACGTGGAGAAAAAGCAGACGTCTCATGGCGTATTCCACGGTTGGTACCCCAGACTACATTGCACCGGAGATCTTTATTCACCAGGGGTATGGCCAGGAATGCGACTGGTGGTCGTTGGGTGCCATTATGTTCGAGTGTTTGATTGGCTGGCCCCCCTTCTGCAGTGAGACACCCCACGAGACGTACCGAAAGATCTTGAACTGGAAGGAGACCATGGTGATTCCAGAGGATATCCATTTGTCGCCAGAAGCCGAGGATCTTATTAAGAAGTTGCTTACAAGTAGTGACAACCGGTTGGGAAGATATGGAGGCGCTGACGAAATCAAACAGCACCCTTTTTTCAGGGGTGTGGATTGGGACACCATCAGAAAAGTGGATGCTCCCTTTATTCCCAAGCTTAGAAGCATCACTGACACGCGTTTCTTCCCTACGGACGAGTTGGAGAACGTGCCCGAGAATCCTGCTTTGACCAGAGCACAGGAACAGAGAGAAAAGGAAGGACCTGGAGCTGGAGGGGTCAAGGAGGACTTGCCGTTTATCGGCTACACATACCTGAGATTCGACTACTTGACGAGAAAGAACGCGTTATAGACGGTTGAAACTAGCCCACTGGAGGGCCATTTTAGAGACATTTTTGTCAATGCACAGCAATTTCGCAACGGTAGTAAAATTTACGTAAATAGTCAACGGAAGTGTGCTAATATAAGAATGAATGTGAATGTGCTATTCCAGTCGTAAATCGCGAGGATGCAAAGCATCTCTTGAATGTTTACCAAAACAAATAGCTATTACCACAGTCCAATGAATACTCTGGTCAATATATAAAAATAGCATTTCTGGGCATTGGGACAAGGATATTTGCAGGAACGATTATGTTCCCTGGTGCTGTGACTGGAAAGGGATCTGGGGAGAAAAAATGAAATTTGGCCTGTGAAGGGTTTTTTTCGCGCCCGATTGTAGGCAGGGGTCTCCCTAAATTTAGGGAGCATCTCGGGGCAGTAGGGAGAGATTGGCGCGAACACAGACGCAAAGTCGAACATTTTAGGGAAAGGCCAGGAACGCCCAGGCACAGGCCCTAAAATAGGGCCTCTCTATTCTAGGGCCCCTCGACTTCATCTTTAAAACATAAATACGCTCTTTTCTGTCACATGCTGTTTGAGACAGACCACCCCCTTACTAGTTGCGGGTAGCCCCAGAACAGGTAGGTCTTATCAAACGCCCAGCTTCCTTTATCCTCTTCATGGCTCACTCCGCCATCTCATCTCACGTCAGATTCACTCCACATGCAGTCACCGGCCCTTGCGGCTTACAAATCGGCCCGGTGTGAGGTCTTCTCTGGGAGCAGGGCACCTGATCCCAGATAAAAATAGCAATAGCGTCATTTGCAACTGAGGTTGTTGAGGCAATAGTGGAATTCTGGGCTTTCTGGGTATTCTCAGCCATAACTTAGAATAGATTATATTTGCGCCAGCAATTGATAAAAGTATATGCTCTCAAATTTGACGCTTTTGGTCCAGAAACGGCCGTATCTGCGGTGATACCCACTCTGACCGAAAACACCCGCCACCTGCCGGAAACCGCCGGCCTCGGCCATCCTTTTCAGCAACTGTAGAAGGCCAAGCCAGGTCCCCGGTGCAGGAACAAAAAGTCCGTCTATTTTTTTTTTTTCCGTTGGTTCCGAAGCACGGTTCCGAGAGCCGGGGGATTGGGCGCCGGAATTGCTGATTCGGGGTAATGCCGACTACCCCGTGATGCGTCGCCGTTTGTATGGACAACAGCGCCTTTGTTTGTTGCCACTTATAGCAGCACTGAGAGGCGCTGGTAGGCCGGTGGCCCAAAACGGCAATGTGAGACCCTCCGGTAAGCGGCTTTAGTTAACGCCGATTGTCCCGAGTTCCGGGGGTGCAGCTCGCACCTGTCAGCCCTGCGAGTTCCGGTCACGGTGGGCTTACAAATATGCAGCCATTTTTGCATTAAAATGCGGATATAAAGCTAGCTCTTCCCTACCTCATCCGCCACTACCAAAAGCACACCAAAGTCCCAAAACGGCTTGCGCTGCGCCACAAACCAGCCACGAACCCTTCACTAGCCATACGGGCCCGCACTCGCCACAATGCGCCTCATCTCGGCCGTCGCCGCCACGGTGGTTTTGGCGGCATCACACCCTTTGGGGGCCCTCGCCACCCCCCTAAATGCCCCTCACAGGAGAGACATGGAAATGGACATGCCAGAAATGGCTGAAGACCACCAGGAAATAGCTTCCGAGACCGTCTCTTCACTCGATGCGGCCGCTAATGGACCTTTGCCATCGTTGCAGCCAACTCCCCATGTGGAAACACACGTCCACGGAATGCCCATTTTGGAGACCAATCTTCGGCCCGAGGAGCGTCTTTTCTGGGAGTCTTTCGACTCGACGACCTTTTTCTCGGCCGAGCGCCGTCCTGCCGCAATTCGCATCCACACGGGCCTCCTTTTGGCGTCGGTGTTTTTCGTTTATCCCGTGACCATGGTGCTCAAAAATGTCAAGTCCAAGCTCTACAGACCCCTTTTGGCGCTTCACACGCTTTTAGTGGTGTTGGCGCTTTTCAATTACTCGCTTTTTGCGAGCTCCGCAGAGGAACTCTACCCAAATGCAGCCTACGGCAAAATGTGCTGGATCTTGCTCTTTTCCACGCCCCTCCAGTTGCTTCTCTCCTTGTTTTACACTCCGCGGCAGCAAAAATCCCCAAAGGACTACTCTTTTATCTCCGATTACGACGATAACGACGACGTTGAGACCGCCAGATCCTCTTCGACGGCCCACAGAGACGGAAGGGGCCTGCAGCCCGAATCGTTGGAGTTGGACGAGCACGAAGGTGCCCGTTTTGCGACCCTGGCCGCTGCCATGCTTTCGCCAATGCCTCACAGCTGGTACGGGCGCTTTTCTGTGCCCTTTTCTGCTTCTGGGATCTCAATGGCCCTTACGCTTCTCAATTGGGGCCACTTTTTTTTCTTCTTGGTGCTCATTCCCACGGGAATCGCAACTTTCCTTCGCATAGGAATGGGACCTCATGTATTCAACGTGCTTGCGCACTTCATCAAGGGAGGAGTCTTTTTCTCGCTTGGATTGCTTTCGTTGGCACGCTATTGTGGGGGTCTCGCCAATAATGGCTGGGCCTGGAACCACCGGTTTTTGCGCTTTGACGAGATTCTTTCGCGTATTGCTCGGTACCAGTCCAGAGGATTGTGGACCATGGAAATGGTGGAGCTGTCGCTTATTCTCTTTTATGGCTGCACTAATATCTTTTTGGAGCACTTATCTTCCTCAGGAGGTGCTTGGTCTGCTAAAGATCTTCAACACGTGACGATCGCCTTCATTTTCATTGGATGTGGCCTTTGTGGTGTGTTGACAGAGGTAAAATTGGCCGACTGGCGCTTTGAGAGGGCCATTGCCAACTACAAGTCCTTCGACACCAACACCAACGACGACGCCATCGTGAAGGCATCTCCTGGCTTTTCGCCTAACCCATTCCCTATTTTGACCATCTACTGGACCGGATACTTGATGTCCAAACACACGCAGGCGTCTCATTTGTCCACTGCTATTCACACGCAATGGGGCAATCTCTTCGTGATGGCGTGCGTTTTCAGACTTCTCACGTATATCATGTTGCTGGTGACCAAGGCTTCTACGCTAGCCAGCGACTTGACCCGGCCATTGCGGCCCATGACCGAGCTTCTCACCAGCTTCTCGTTGATATGCGGAGGAATGATTTTCATGGAGTCCACCGACCCGATTGTCTACATTTTCGAGTACTACGGGTTCACGGAGATGTTTACTTTGAACGTGAGTGTGGGCTTCACCGCATTGATCATGGCATGGCAAATGCTGCTCTTTGCCATGCGGGACAGCTTGCAGAACAAGGCGTGAATAGGTCTTTCCTATACTCCCTCCTTGCTATTTTATGTTCCATGGAACCTATAGAGGCTTGGAAAGCCCATTGGAACTGGAAGCACAGAGCAATTCCCTTATGACCGTCAGACCACAAAATCGAAGTTTTGAACCAAACGGCGGAGTTCTTAAAACCTCTTCGCCACTCTATTTATTCACGTTGCTACTAATATGGGACTTTTTGGATCCCAGCCTTTCCTAATTGCTTAATTGTTTGAAGCTTCGGCCTAATTGGCTTGCTGAAGTTGCTACTCGATGTCTTATGCTCTGTATAATACTTAATATGCCATAATATGCCATAATATGCTAAATGCGATGTATGAAGGAGGCATTGCCAATGCAAGCACAATTCTTCCGATGTGTGCAGAAGGTCGACCAAGAAAACGTTTGTCATGTGCTTTGGTGAAATGCGACTTTTTAGGGTATACCCTATAAACTTATTCTATGTACATTTCGGACGTAGAACATTCCCTTTCGAACGCCCATCGGCGATGCCTCTCAAAATGGAGATTTCGTCCATTCCGGTGCTGCAGCAACCGCCAATGATAGTGATCCGAGGGTTTTGCAGCCATTCCAAGGAAAGCTCACGCCACGTCTGCATTTCGCCCTCCTTGAAAGAAAATGCCTCGTTTTCGGCATCAAACGAGACCCCGTGATTCGGATAAACGACGATTCCTGTATCTGTGGCCTTTTTCAGGGTGCAAATGCTGTGAATGACACCAGAAACCAAATCGAGTGGTACACAGTTGCAGCCAATGGCAAATAAAGAAGCCCCAACTGTAGCAGAAAACTCAGAGCGAGCTTTGTGAATATAGGCCAAAACTGCCTCTATAGAGGTTCCGTCTGATATACGGTTTTGATCCTTAAATGTGAAAGACACGTAGAAGGGTTTTGTCTCTTTCTCCACTGCCAAGGAGTGCATTAGGGTTACTATAGCACGAAACTCGGTAAAACTAGCAATGGTTTCAAAAGCCACCAAGTCCACCTTCGGGTGAGAAACAAAGAAGCTGGCAAGCGAATGATGGTGGTTGAATAGTTCACGTTCTGTTATTTCGCCGTAATCGCCGGTGTATTCTGCGCCATTGGCCAAATAGGCGCCGTAGGCACCTATAGAGCCTGCAATATAGATCCTTCGAGAAAGGCCCTCGGAAACGGCCTTTTCTGCCAGTTTCTGCACCAATACTACCAGTCTCTGCCATAGCTTGTGTGCTTTTTCAAGGTTGAGATTCCTTTCTTTTGTGAGGCCTGCTAGGGACGCTTGGTAAGTACTCGTGAGGACAATATCTGCGCCTGCTTTTATGTAATTATAGTGCACATTTTGTATTGCCAATGGGTCAGCTATGAGAATTTCCGCCAGCCAAAGAGGGTTTCCTTTGACCTGGAGAGTAGAGCCGGGCGGAAAGGCGTTTTCGAGCTCGGTTCCAAGCGCCCCATCGAGGATTAGAGGTCTGCGAGAAAGGGCTTCTTGAAACGCACTCATCTGGGCAAAAAAAGATCCAAAAATGGAGAAAACCCAGCCGGTTGTCTCCGGAAAAAGGCCTGTCTCTCTAGAGAGTAATTGGCTATTTCCAAGGGAAGCTACGCTGGGGTTGAGCACTTATGGGGTTTGGTGATGGACGGGGTCCGGCATATAGACCACCATATACAGTGCTAGTTGAGAAGGAGGTGAGAAAGGTAACGGCTAGGTTGTTAAAAGAAAATCTCCCGAAAGGCAAGAAGTCACAGAGACAAGGGTACCAAGATCCCAGAGTGTAGAAAGAAGTTATGCAGTAGCGGCCTACCTTTCTCGAAGACGAGAAGAAGGTACTTTGGATGTTACGAATGAAAGAGGGCAGTCCTGTGCAGGTTTAGGTAGATGGCTAAAGGGCCTCTTGTACCTAGCTGGTATTCGTTCTCAAAAAGAGGGCAAGAAGATGGGCGTCGTACGCTCACCTGAAGGTGGCCGGCTCAAGCTCGATGGGGAGGGCATTTGGCAAAAAGGTGGATTTCAGCGGAGTGTTACTTATTGTTGCGAAAAAGACGGTAGCTGGGACATTAGCACCATATGTGAGTGCAAAATAAGACAGGTGGAGCACGAGAACGGGGTGAAATGCAGAAACTATAGCGCGGGAAAACACGGAAGTGATCAAAGAAGCCTACTTGGCGTGAAAGTCGACAAGCGGTGAAGGCATGAAAAGTGCGTTGGCTCAGACGAGCGAACGGCCCATCAATGGCGGTGCTCGCTACTCAGACCGCTCAGTGAGCCAAGCCTAACTGCCAATCGCAGCACCCCACACCAAAAGTGACAGGTCAAATCTCCAGAGTGCCAAGCGCACCTCCAAACATCCAAGCACAGAAAACTCCCTATAAAACAGTCCGATGTCTCTTGTGGTCTTGGCGTCCCTCACCGACCCTCTTCCTCCTGCACACTGTCTCAAATTTCACTCGTTCTCTTCCTCTCCACACACCATGGACGGCTCCCTCAAACGGTCGCGTGACGACTACGACGACGACTACGACTCCAAAAAGCAGCATGTGGACGCCACGACTGAGCTCATCGCCAATGTGTGCAAGGACATCCGCCGCATAGGTGAGAACAACAACCTTGCCAGCCAGGTGGACGACATTTCGTACATCTCCAACCCCATAGTGGCGGAGTTTGAGAAAATCGACACGTTGCGGACGGCCATCTTGAACACGCTCTACGCGGTGGTGGTGGAACAGCCGCAGAAAACTACGTCTTTGAGCGTTTTGGTGTTGCTCTGCAACGCGAAGAACTTCCTAGTGCTGAAGTACGTGCTTGAGTTCTTCCACTCCAAGGCCCAGCAGCTCTTGGACGAAGTCCGGGACCCGGGGAGCGTGGAGAGAGACCACTCGGAGGATGCGGGGCTCTTCAACAACATCAAGGCCATTCTCAAGTTCCTTGCTGCCCTCGCGCCCATTATAGACAACTACCTGGTGGTGACGGTTTTCAGGCAGTTTTTGACGCTTGCTGTGGACCTCCAGAAGGCGTCGGAGCGCCGCAGCGGGACTGCAGAGCAACTCTTCTACAACGTGTTGGTGGCGGCCCCTTACTTGTTGTGCAACGACGTATCTGACGAGATGGTGGCCCATTTGAACGACTTGGTGGAATTGGCGGGCACCTTTGAGACCGCGGACGCGGAGAGCACCGTTTCTATCTTGCAGCCTTTTGACTCCCGCTTAAGCAACTTCGCGGGAAAGTTGCCCTATGAGCCTCGCAAGATCGTCAACCTCATCCTTCCCTCCCTAGTGGCCCTCCAGGGAGAGGACAAGAGCTGGTCGAAGTTGAAGGGGAAGCTCTTTCTCAACTTCCGCGAGTTTGTGGACCCCATAGTGGGGGCCTCTCTCTCGGCAAACACCATCTCCAGCGAGTATGTTAAACACCCGTTGCCGCAGCTTTCTCTTCCTTCTATTGAGGCGTTGCAGGCGTACCAGCCCAAGGGCCTCATTGACAGCTTGTGGCATAAAAGCACCCGGCTTCTCTTCCAGGTGTACAACACCAGCGCAGATTTTGAGACAGTTCCGGCCATCACCTCGTACTTTGGGCTCTTTTTCAAAGACCTCTCCTTCGACATCTTGACGAACTTGTCTTTTAACCAGAAGGAGGCGTCCATCCAGTTGTCCATTCTCGACCTCTTCTTCGCCAGGGACTTGTTTGCACCTCCAGGCTCCTCCATTGACCAGCTCTCGTTGATTCACGCCGACAACGTCTCTGGCGAAAATAGCCCTCCGTTATCGACGTGGAAGATCGAGGACGTGGCCGTGGAGAGTATCCTCACCATGATCTTCCAGCTTCCGGACTCGTTCCACAACCAGATCTACTACTACACGGTGTTGATCTCGTGCTGCCGCGAAAGCCCAGAGTCGATCGCACCTGTTTTCGGCAGGGCCATCCGCTACTTCTACAACAACTTGGAAACGTTAGACTACGAGTTGAAGGTTCGTTTCCTCGACTGGATGACCATCCAGATCTCCAACTTCGAGTTCAGCTGGAAGTGGGACGAGTGGGTGGCGGACTCTGTGCGTTTCCGCACCCTCAAGTACCACCCCAAGAAGAACTTTATCAAGAACTTGATTGCGAAAGAGATCCGCTTGTCTAACAAGACCCGCATCAAGGACAGTTTTGTTACCATGCAGGCTACCGAAGATGATGCCAAGGTGGTGTACTTAGACGAGTTCCATCAGTACTTGAACCTTTCCTTGTTCCCCGAGGAAACCAAGTACGTGATTGCCTACGACTCCGGGTTGTATGGCAACAATGATGAGGTCACAGAGACTATTTCCAAGCTCGTCCACCTGAAAAAGGACTCCCAGAACGATCCCTTATCAATTTCACCACAGGAAGAGTTGATCTACAACTTCTCCAACCCGCAGTTGCCACTCAACGACGCCTCCAACAAGGTATACGACTTCGTCACTGCGAACTGGCAGTCCAATGAGAGCTTCACTGTCTTGTACAACGAGATTTTGGAGGCCATCAAGGCCACAGATGTTCCTGCTGACCGCTTCCTTATTAACATGGTGTTCCAGACGTATGCGTACATTGGTTCGAGATCGATTTACTCGATTGTGAGCATCCTCTCCCGCGACGTGGTCAAATTGCGCTTTTTGAGTGGAATCGAGTTGACGGACGCAGACTACCAGGATGGCCCCAACGAGGCCAAGTTCCCGTCTTTAGGTTTGGATGAAAGCGGGCTTCAGGAGAGACAGAAATGGATCATTGATGCCATTTTCCGCATTTGGATCCACCAGCCGCAGGTGTCATTCTTGATCTTGGAGTACTTGATCGAGTTTGGCATCTTAAAGCCCGTGCACTTGATTCAGAAGACATTGGGCTTGGACCACAATTTGATCATCGACAACGTCTCGTGTATGGAGTCCATCAACAGGGTTTTGACCAACGTTTCCAAGGACGAGAATGGCTCTTTTCAAGAGTTGATTTTGTTGTTGTTCCGCGAGATCGTGAACAACATGAATCTGATTGCCGGGAAGTTGGAGATGGCAGACGTTCAGAACGATGAGGTCAAGATTATCACTGAATTTTCCGAGGAGGAGGCTTTGGATGAGAAGACAGCAGAGAAGATTGACAATCTGTGGTTGTTCTACGAGTACAGGGGCTTGTTGAAGAGCTACTTGAGGAAATTCAGCGAGAGCTACATAGGCTATTTGGACGAGGTGAAGGCGGCTTTGGACGCGATTGAGAACGTGCCTGTGAGAGACGATGCTTTACACTGGATCGAGGAGATGAATTAAGGCCACATAAAAGGCCAAAGACGCCTAAAACAGGGGAGATAAAGCTAGAATACAGTAGTTTAGGTAAAAAACGAATGTGTTTCGAGAGAAGATGCGAGAAGAAATGCGTGAGAGAAGGTCGAGGTAAATTTAGTGCCTAGAGTGGAGAAAGGGTCGGGAGAGTGGAGGCGATAATGGTCAAAGGGTCAAATGTTCAGCGGAAAAAGAGCCAACGGTGTAGTCGTGTTCAGATTCAAGGCTGAAGAGGGCAGAGTGCAGTGTTACAATACCACTAAGCTGCAAAAGTATAGTAGTCGTTAGAGTCACTATCGTAGAACTCAGCGTCACTGTAGACGTACTTCGTAACTACCGTAGTACTTTTACGAAAACAGAGCCCCAAACAAGAACCTTCATTTCATGCCCAACAGCGCCACTCCAGACGGCAACATGCCTCTCCTCACTCTACCTGGAGGCATTCTGCCATTACACACAAGTATCCGCGCTAAAGGGCTCACCAAAAAAGGGTGCAAACCCGCCATTTGCAGCTACTAACACGTTACCAGTTGTGTCTGACCTAACGCCGATAGCTGCCATTGGGGATACAACCACCGGAGCCAATCACACCACCATATTTCTGAATCCGCCCTTTTCAAGTAATCGCCTTTTTAACCATTTCTCATATCTGACCATTTCACAATTTTCTACACACTGACGACACCACTATGACGACCCACGCCATAGAAACCACCAATCTCACGTACCGTTTTGCAGCCACCCAAAGGGTGGGCCTCGAGAACATCAACTTGAAGATCGCCTGGGGCACCACTAACCTCCTTGTGGGTCCCAATGGCGCCGGTAAATCCACTCTTCTCAAGATCCTTGCAGGAAAGACCCTTATAAAGCAGGGCACGCTCAAATTGGGCGGGTTCGACCCGTTCGAGTTCTCCATAAACCGCAATGAACAGCACAACTCCGATATCAACAACTTCATCACGTATTTGGGCACGGAATGGGCGTCCAACCCCGTGGTCAAAAGGGACATTCCAGTAAAGTTGCTCATCTCGTCCATTGGTGGCGAAATCTACGCGGAGAGAAGAGATAAGCTCATTGACATTTTAGACTTGGACCCTGACTGGCTGATGAGCGCCGTTTCAGACGGAGAAAGAAGAAGGGTGCAGTTGGCCATGGGTCTTTTGAAGCCTTGGAAGTTGCTTCTTTTGGACGAGGTGACCGTCGACTTGGACGTGGTTGTGAGACAGAAGCTTTTGAACTTCTTGCGCGAGGAGACCAGAACAAGAGCAGCCACCGTGGTCTATGCTACACACATCTTTGACGGTCTCGGAAGCAGCTGGTGGGACCACTTGATCCATTTGAGGGGCGGTATGGTGGTGGACGAGGTCTTGTCCAACCAGCTCGAATTCAAGGTCAGCGGAGACGTCAAAACGGGGAAGGTAGTTGAGGTTGGTCTTTCTGAGAGTTTACATCCATTGGCGTTGCACTGGCTTAACGAGGACTTGGTGGAAAGAGGCTCCCGTGAGGAGGAAAAGCTCAGAAGGGCAAAGAGACACAATGAGTGGGACAATGAGAGGGACGGACATTACTTCGACGCGGGCGGCGATAAGCTTAAAGACTACTTCAAGGGAACGAGAAGTAATAAATAGAGAGAGTGCATTAGAATAAACGTGTTTCATTATATGTCGTATGCTATACGATGTGATGCGAATGCAGCGATGGACGCGAGATAGCGTGGTATGTATGGAGAATGTAGATGGTGAAAAGAAGGTGACAGGATCAAGAAGTTTGCGGAAAGATCAGCAGAAAAGTGGGCCAAAGGTTGGAGGAGGGGGTCCATGCCAGAGTGTGCTGAAAGTTCAGCGTGGAAAAATGAGTCAAACAGACGGTATCAGCGATGCAGAAAGATGTGGCCTAAATGTAGTGGTGATGACGAGATATGTATGCGGACAGCAAAGGTCCTAGGAGATCTCTTTTGTGGCAGAAGTTGCGGGGGTGAAAGGATTTGAACGCTTCTGCTCGCGGACCCAGTTCCCTGCCTTCCTTCTCAAATTGCTCCTCAAATAGGTCGCATTTGGTTTCGATCCGCCAACATCGCGCAGCAGCAGCTTCTCTTGAGACTTTATCTGTGATTCGCCTGAAACTTCTCGAAGCCCCCTCTCTGGCAAATATGAACATGTCGGACCTCAACAAATAAACCCTGGTCTTTCGTAAAGACTAGACCCAGGGCCTTCTCAAAGCGTAATTTCCTTGAGAACGCCACTTTTCTCAAATTGGAGTCTCCAAAAAACGCCTTTGCCCCTAGCTGCTAGCCAACTCCCGCTCCAACTCCAAAAATTGGATAATCTCATTCTGCCGCGCAGCACTCTGCGATAAAAGCCATATGCGGTATTTTGCGTCCACGAGGTCCGCCACCAAAACAGCGTTGGAGGCATCGTGGGAAAATAGGGCGGAAAGGAGCAGTTTCTGGTCGTTTTTCCCACTGATTTTGCGCCGTATAACATTGCTGTCGCGTGGGGGTGCCAAAGGAGTAGTCGGACCACGCTTGGAAGGCCGCTCAGGCGACCTGTTAGCGCTTTGAAACGCGTCTTGAAGGGCCATATTTGCGTTAAATGGGAAATGGATGTTCTCTGTTTGTTGTTGTGAGATTTAAATTGAGTTTCGCACCCACTTTGAAAAAACCTCCTGCATGTAGTTCGGTGCCCGCTGGCAAATTTTTTTCTATTTAAGGCCGGTTTTTCCCGCATTCCAACGTTCTCCACCATTCCTACAATGTCCAACAACGAGAGAACTTTCATTGCTATCAAGCCCGACGGTGTCCAGAGAGGCCTCATCAACCAGATTCTCGGCCGCTTCGAGAACAGAGGCTACAAGCTCGTGGGCATCAAGTTGGTCAACGCCAACGAGGCCCTCTTGCGTGAGCACTACGCTGACCTCCAGGAGAAGCCTTTCTTCCCCTCCTTGTTGTCTTACATGTTGAGTGGCCCCGTTTTGGCCACCGTCTGGGAGGGCAAGGACGTTGTCAAGCAGGGCAGAGCCATCTTGGGTGCCACCAACCCCTTGCAGTCTCTTCCTGGTACTATCAGAGGCGACTTCGCTGTTGACATGGGCAGAAACGTCGCTCACGGCTCCGACTCTGTCGAGTCTGCCAACAAGGAGATTGGCTTGTGGTTCAAGAAGGAGGAGTTGGTCGAGTACAAGCCTGCCTTGTTCGGCTGGATCTACGAGTAAGTGCTTTTCTAACGCACTAGCTTGAATGAACGAATTCCGAAAAAAGAAGTAGGCCGCACTGGCAATGTAGTGATCTTGTAAGTGTGCAATTGCACTACAATTGAAGTTTGAGTTCTTTTGGTTGTCTAGATGGCCCATTGACCACAACACGTTTCGGGGTAAAATTGTGAAAATTGGCAGACTTAAAATTTCTTCTACGAAGGAAATGTCTGCAACTTTCACGTAAAGACGTTGGAGTGGATACAACGTGAGGATGAGTATTTTGCACCATGGGGCCGCAGCAAGTCTGAGGTCTTTATTCCATTTTTCATGAAGCTTTTTGCCATTTTTTTTCATTTTCTTACTTCTCGATGATTTCCTCCCGCACAAACCTCTAATTTCGATGATTTGAATGATTTTTCACCGAAGATAAAAAAAATGTCAATAATTGAAGATGTAAAAATGCCATAACATATTCAATGCTTCGAGAGATGTCTTTTGATCATTTCGGTATATTTTCCAAGCCACAGGTGTTCTGAATCGGCGCAATTCACAGGGTGCTCAATCGTACTATAGAAGTAGGGAGCTTTCGGTTCTTTCGCAGCCAACTTTCATGGTGACTTGGGCCATTTTGAAGATATTCACAGGTTACTCACCTCTGTAGAATGCTTACATAGTGCCATTGAAGCAGGAATCCCCTTTTTCGTCGCCAGTTCAGTGCTCGCTCATTTCAGCGAGTTACAGTAGTAAGTCACAATTCCCACAAAAATTATCTGGCATTGCAAATCATATAACATGCATACTTCATTAGAAATTTCCACCCTACAGATAACAGTCCACCACTGTCTTCTTTCCCTTTACTTCGACTCCGTCTCTTATAAAATTGCCTAGTCACTCTTTCACACGTCCAAAGAGTTTCGTGCGCGCCTCATAAAATCCAGAACCAAAAAGTTCACCCCAGCTCTCCACCAATCCTCTCAAGCGAGAATGTCCATGGAAGACGATTTGTTCAATATACCGGACAACGATGAGGAGATGATGGATAATGGTGACGATATTGACGACGAAAGAGATAAAGGTGCTGATAACATGGACGTTGACGAGGACGAAAACGACAACGACGAAGATAACAACGACGAAAACGAAGAGGAGGAAGACGACGAAAACGACAACGAAAACGGCAGCGACGAGGAAGACAATGATGATGACAATGATGAAGAAGACGGTGAAGAGGAAGACGAAGACGACGAAAATGAGGACAAGTTTGCAGACGCCCAAGAGACACAGGGTTCTGGGGCTCTGAGTCCGCAGAATGCGTCTCGAAAGGAAAAAAGTGAGTTTTCGGACTCCAAAGACGACGAGGCGGACAAATTGCGCCAAAAGGCAGCGGACTCGGCTGAACACGGCGCAAATGGACGCCAACAACAGGGCGAAGAAATCGCCCAGAGGCCCCTACTGGAGACCATATTGGAGAAGGCACGAACTGCCACGGAGTTTGACATTATCCCTTCTGTGGCCATCCCATATTCATCCCAGTGTCACGTTTTCGCCTTTACTGATGGCCCTAAGTGGATTTTGACAGGTGGAGAGGACGGTTTCATCAGAAAATACGACTTCATAGCCTCCATCGAGGGAAAACTGCCCCTTACAATGGCACAGAGACATAATTTGGTCGATAGCATTACCAAAGCTGGCGTCATTTCGCTGTACTGGGAAAACGAGCAGCCTGTGAGCCGCCTGGAGCTACTCAAGAGCAACCCCAAGCTCAAACAAAGCGATTTTTCCAGTGGCTCCATGACCTACGAGCCCAAAGTGAATCCTGTGTACGCTTTGGATGTGGAAAGAAACGGCTACTGGTGTGTTAGTGGGCTTCTTTCGGGAGGAATCTCGCTATATACCATGCGTTACAACGAGGGAAATATCCACCACTATTTCCATCATGGGCCCAAAAAACAGGCTCCTGTTTTGGACGGCGGCCACAGCGATGCTGTTTCGGTGTTGCGGCTCAACACGGAGCAGGATAACATGCTTTCGGGATCCTGGGATAAGACCATTCGGATGTGGGACTTGAACACAGGCAAAACGACCAGTCTTTTCCAGGGCAGTTCGGGCCAAATTTCCAATATCCAGTACCGCCCGATGGGTCTCACAGATCTTGTTTTGGCGGGAGATGAAGCTAACGTGCCAAAGCCAGAAGAGAGCGATGTAGACTCGCTTTTTGGCAGTGACGACGAGGAGGAGGGCCAGAAACCAAAAAGACCCTCCGTTTCGGACACTTCTACCAAGGCCTACACCAACTCAGACGTCTTTATGAGCTCGGGAATCGACGGAACTATCAGCATATGGGACGCTAGGGGCCCTTCTGTCCCTGTATTGCGATTAGGAGTTCCTGAAGGAGTTCCTCCTTGGTGCATGGCACTGACATGGTCCAACGACGGTGACAAGATCTACGCAGGCCGCAGAAACAGCACGGTTGAGGAGTTCCTGTTGAAAATGCCACACAAACGCGTGAAAGCCGGCCATAAGGATGCGGTGGCCCCGAACGTGCTGAAGGTGTTGCAGTTTCCCAAGATCTCGGGACCAGTGACGGCCATTTCCGTGATGCCCAACAGCAATTTCCTCTTGTGCGGCTCCAGCGACAATATTCGGTTGTACAACCTTCTTTTGCACGACGATGCAGAACAGACTACGTCGCGAAAGCAGGCCACGCCTTTCTTGATCATTCCTGGCCACCACGGTGGCATTTTGAGCAGCCTCTATGTGGCAGACTCGGGCAGGTTCATGGTCTCTGCTAGTGGAAACCGCGGCTGGGGCCACTCGGCACACACCGAGTCTGTTTTGATGTACGAGATAGACTTTTGACTGAAGTTAGCGGCAGCCGTTGGCTGCGAACGTTGCCATGGGGGCTACATATGTACTATACAGAAAAGAAGCATTTGCATTATATGGTGTAGCAGAGTTTTTCTAGCTTCAATTTTTGACCGATTCCCGAAGGCTCATGAAGCATAACCGGGTGGTGGTGGTGGTGATACCAGCTAGAATAGAAGAGCCTTAATTATTTCGCTATAGCGCAGCTATAGGTGGTTGCAAAACTCCTATATGCAGGACAAGATACTTGCCACTATTACCTGTAAGCACCTGTTACAAACTTCGAAACGGCATTTTGCAGCTAATGTACATGATTGTTGACCCTGCCACTCCTTGAAGATTATATTTCTTAGCTCGAAACCCCCTCTGGGATCGAATGTAAGTACTCGCTATACGTTGCTTTTGGTCATTCAGACCTCAAGCGTCTACCGTAACAAACCCCAAATAACTCATTTTTTTTTAGTTTGAGCCTATCTCTTTCCATCGGTTTACGTTCTTCTTTGGCTTAGATTTGAAAGTTGAATCGTGTAAATTCACTCATCTCATTCCACATAGGCCTTGCTTTTCATTCTCTCGTAGAGCACCCACCACCTTCCTCCAAAACTCTTTACACCTTTGTTTCTACAATTTGATATCATTCCTGGTGCCCGCACCTTTTATATCAAATACACATGTCTCCAGCTGTTTCAGCTGATTGCATTACCTCAAAAACCCGTAGACCGCGTTTCGCATGTTTCCAAGGCCAACCTGTCCCAAAGCCACTCCCTCATTCACGAATTCCGAGCTTCTTAAGAAATGGTACGCATTATTCGCAACGTCACCTGCCAGTTTGGCGACTTCTCTGCCAAAGCCGGTTACTATTTCAACAGCGTCTCTGTTCACGAGTCTTCTAAACTCCCTTAAAGGGTGGATTATGTGTCTCACGTAGCTGGGACTGTTCTTCAAGACAAGAAAGTGGAGCATGAACCCTATGAAACCCACGGTGAAGCTGATTTTATAAAAGTTGCCTACTGGCGGTGTTCTGTCCTTCTTCTTTTCATCAGACCCGTCGCTAAAGAACTTTTTCAATAACACTGAAGTCTGCGTAATCTTGGTGTTAATGGAAGACCCAGTCGTCGTCAAACTCGATAACGACGAAGAAAGCAGTGGGAACTTCGCTGTCTCGTCGTCATAGTCAAGAGAATTCACAGAAGTGGCAAGCAGCTCCTGTTGTTCAAGCAACTTCTGTTGAAGGGTTACTTCGTAGATGCGCTGTTTTGCGATTTCCTCCTCCTGTTCTTGGATCATATGGTGGAAGTGATCCTGAGTGAAGATGTCACTATATTTCTCGCTCTTGAAGAATCTTTCCATCTCCATGCTTGAGGTGTTTTCAAGAACAGAAGTTCTGTTGAATTCTTTGAACCACACATCTACCGTGGAAGATGCGTTCGGCGCCTTGCTTAGTGGGTGATTCTCAATGAGATCGCGGGCCTTATTAATCACCCGGATCAAGTCCAGGTCTGAGATATCGCTAAAAAGACTGGCGGGTGAAATGAGTGTGTGAACGAGATCCGCATCCACACCTTCGAAGTCCGTTTCCTGGTCGAGATTGAGAATCTGAAAAATCTGGTCCCTTTTGAACAACAAGAAGGCCGCATAAACATAGACGCTGGCGAGAACTGAGTCATAGCTCAAGACGAAATCCCAAATCACGAGCAAATGGTGCAAGTTGGAGATATCGTGCGCAAAAATGGTTAAAATGGATGAAAGGCCCTGGAAAAAGCTGTAGTCAAAAAGACCTGCCATGTAGGAGTTGCTAGTTTGTTTGACGAGCTCAAAAAGCGCCTTGTCAGCATTCTCGAGAAGCGCTGGAATGAGTCGAAGGTGGTTTACGGAAAGGGTGATATCGGAGATCATAAAGTCGCGTAGGTGAAAAACGGTGAGTTTCTCCAAGATTCTGAATGCCAATTGGTCATTCTGGGGGCACACCACGAGAATAATGCTGGCAATATCGTGGTACCCCTGGTAGTAGTTGAGGGCCGGGTACTTCCGCAACATCTTGATAACGAGCTGTGCGAGTCTTTTTCGCAAGCTGTCGATATCATTTTTGGTGTAGATGGCTGCGAACAGCTGGTGGAGACCCTCAAACTGCGAGAGAACTGTGAACGAGCGCAGAACATCGAGCTTAACCTGGTCCTCATCTTTGTGCGGCGGAAGATCATTGCAGCTGAGGTCGAGGAGAAGAGAAAGGTCCGCATTGAGAACGGAGGGCCTGGTTGGCGGGGAAGAGGAGCCAGACGACGGAAGAGAAGAGGCTTCAGGGTCTTCCTGGGGTTTGGGTATGCTCGCTTCTTGTGTTTTTGCAGGCTTCCTCTCGCTCAAACCCTCCACTTCCTCTAGTATCTCTTCCAGCTTGATGCCCAATAAAATTGGCCATATTTGGCACCGGAGGCTATTGTTAAGGAGCCCGTCGGTAGCTCGCAGACACTGGACCAAAAGTTCGGTGTTTCCCTTGTCGTAGGCCTCACCAAGGGTGCGTTTTTTCAAGCCCTTTGCGGCGTCGTTAAGCGGAACGTGGTCGGTGCTATAGAAGGATTTTCCGAGCGTATCGGCGTCCATCAGCACCCAGTCCGGATGCGGCTCCGGTGCAGGCATGACGGGTGCACGGGTGTGGACCGATGGTGACAGTGATAGCGGATTCTAGGGCCCTGTGAATGGCTATTCCAAACACCCAGTGGTTGAAAGATAGCGTGTACATACACGCCAGCCAGGGATGATCGCGCGTGTATGCAGGACGGCTTCTCCACAAGAGGCATCTGACTGCGAGAGATTGGGCACATATTTCGCGGTGCCAAGCGGGAAGGTATATAAATGGGGAAAATCCAGTCGGCGGACTTTTGTTAACCAGCTTGGGCCACGTAACCTTTTCTGACTACTGAAGGTGCAATTGCGTTTCCGAAACTGTTTGTGGCGAGGCTATTCTCTGCAAATAAAAGCTGCCAACCACTGCTCTTTGACTCATCGTTTTAACGCTCCAAAATGCCCGTTTCCACCGTCACCCCACACCCGGACGCCGTCCTCATCCATTGGGACGACGGCCAGAGCTCCAAGTATCACAACGTGTGGCTTCGCGACAACTGCCACTGCGACAAGTGCTACTACGCCCTCACCAAACAGCGCTTGCTCAACCTGGCCACTATCAAGGAGGACATCGTTCCTCTCTCCGTGGAACACTCCGCCTCCTCTGTCTCCATAGTTTGGGACCAGGACCACCACGAGAGCGTCTATGAGGCCGATTGGCTCCTCTTGCACTCTTACAACCCCCGTCTTCTCCTGCTTTCCGCCAAGCTCGCGGGGATGGACAAGTTGACACCCATCTTCTGGAAGACTGCCGACATCGAAAAGAGCCTTCCCACCGTAGAGTACCGTCTGGTGATCGACTCGTCTGACGAAACAGACAGTGAGGCCGCCATCGGGGACTGGTGCCGTAAAATCTGGCAGCACGGCTTCTGCCTCATTGACAACGTGCCGGTTTCGCCTGAGGCAACCCAGGCGCTTTGCGAAAAGCTCATGTACATCCGTCCAACGCATTACGGGGGTTTCTGGGACTTCACCTCAGACTTGTCCAAGAACGATACTGCCTACACCAATTTCGACATTTCCTCCCATACCGACGGAACCTATTGGAACGATACCCCGGGCTTGCAGTTATTCCACTTGTTGGCGCACGATGGAGAAGGTGGCACCACCTCCTTAGTCGACGCCTTCCAGTGCGCGCACGAGCTCAAGCGGCTTCACCCGGAAAGCTACGAGCTTCTTTCCCGGATATCTGTTCCTGCCCATTCTGCTGGAGAGGAGAAGGTGTGCATCCAGCCAGACATCCCACAGCCGATATTCAAGCACGACCTCAACGGTGACCTTGTTCAGGTACGCTGGAACCAGTCCGACCGCTCTACTATGGATAGCTGGGCCGATCCAGAAGATGTTCCCCGGTTCTACGCTGCTATTAGGCAGTGGTACGCCATTATCAGCTCCGAAAAGAACGAGTTTTTCTACCAGTTGAAGCCCGGCCAGGCATTGATCTTTGACAACTGGAGATGCTTCCACTCGAGGACTGAGTTCACCGGAAAGAGGCGGTTGTGCGGTGCATATATCAACAGGGACGACTTTATGAGCAGATTGAAGATCTTGAACTTGGGTAGAAAGGCCGTTCTTGACGCTATTTGATGATCGGGGTATGAATAGCTTGTTTTATTGACTAATGAAAAGTACGTTCTAGATTTAACACTTATGAAGGGTAGAATTGGCCTTTTTTGAAATCTGGAGAAAAGGTTGCGAAATCTCAAAATGGAAACCCGAGAGGCATAATAATTGAGAGAAGAGAGAAATCACCAGATTGCAAAATCTTAAAAATTTTAACACACCTGTTAGGCTCGTTGAATGATATGGGTATTTTACGAAGGCCTCAACTATTTAGGCGGATTGAGCGGATTCTGCTCGTACTAGTGCTCTTCCTAATGTACTCTCAATTATACTATGGGAGCACTTTTCCGCCGCATCCGTAAGAATGTTATATGGGAAAAGCCTTTCAGCACTCCTAGAACCACTCCAGGAAGCATTTGTGTATTTTCGGTACACATTACGTTGCATCTTTGCCCTTTACACCCTTTTTGCCGCTTACTCTACACTGTTAACTTTAATAAATCTTCTCCATAGTCAAAGCTACCAGCATCTAGTCGAAAACTGGAAGAGAGTCCCAAGAGTGGGGGTCGTTGAAACGCAAGTTGGCCTCCAACTTGGCAATGGCCGCAAAGTCCGCGTCCGTCAAATCGAAGTTGTTGGCCTGCAAATTGGCCTCCAATCTACCCTGGTCGTTGGACTTGGGAATGACCGCGATTCCCCTCTGGGTAGCCCATCTCAACAAGACCTGAGCCGTGGTCTTTCCATGGGCCTTAGCAATGGCCTTGATAGTGTCGTGCTCCAACAAAACAGGCGCATTCTGGGCCCGGTGGTTGCTCTCCTCAACGAGGTAGGAGGTGGAGCCCAAAGACGAGTAGGCAGTCACGGTAAGGCCAATGCGCTTGGCGTAGGCAATCAAGCGCTGCTGCTGAAGGTAGGGGTGGTGCTCGATTTGCAACACGGCGGGCTTGATTTTGGCGCCCCTCCACAAGTCCATGAGCAAGGAGCCATTGAAGTTGGAGATACCGATGGATCTGATCTTTCCCTTGGCCACAAGCTTCTCCAACGCCCTCCAGGTCTCGAGAAGCGGGGTGTCGTCGTAGATGATGTTGTCGCCGTCGCCGCAGTAGTGACCTCCAGGGTACTTCTCGTCGTGGGGAACGAACTTGTAGGCGACAGGAAAGTGGATGAGGAACAAGTCCAAGTAGTCGAGCTGGAGGTCCTTCAAGGTTCTGTCAAGAGCCACCTCCACGTGAGCGGGGTTGTGGAAGTGGTTCCAGAGCTTGGAGGTGACGAAAAGCTCCTCGCGGGACACGAGTTTCTCCTGGAGGGCCTTGTGGATGCCATCGCCGACCTCCTTCTCGTTGCCGTAGTCCTCGGCGCCATCAATAAGGCGGTATCCCTGGGGTTAGTAAGGCTGGGGGTTGTGGTGATAACGTAGAGAGCTGATTGCGAATATGGGAAAGAGACAGAAGAATATCGCGGTCAATGGGCCTCCACAATAGTGGTGACAAAGCCATGGTAGCTGGAATCGAGCCCTAGCACCAAAAGATGCTTAGGGCCTTCAAAGGATAGTTATAGAAACTATTGAGCTCTCAGCCCAGCCACAAAAACACGTGCTGACCCGTAGCTGGGGACAACTTTTGCCACTTTCACCTTCTGGCTTCTCTCCAGCCTCTTCCCCTCCTTTCGGCTCTTGTCGTACTTACTGTCTTGATGGCGTTGTAAACAGTGTTACCAGCAATCTCGTTGGGCACCTTCCACACGCCGAAGCCGATGGAGGGCATCTCATAGCCGGAGTTCAATTTGATAGTAGTCATTGTGCGCGTAAATGCTTTAGCTAATGGAGCTTGTCTCGAGATGTTGAACATGTATGCGGCTTTGCTGAGGTATTTATACTGTAGTACTAAGCGGGCGTGAAACGGCGCCCCGCAAAAGAGCCAAATTTTCAAACGGCTCCAAAACTGTTACTGGCAACGGTGCTCCTAGCCAATGAGAGATGTCTAAGCCTTTTTCCAATAGCCGTTGCCACAGCCTTACTCCACACCAACCCCACACGGGTTGGGCGAGACACGACCAATGGAAGCACCTTCCGTGGCACCAAAGATGCACAATTCTGATGTCATGGCGGGTAATTGACAAATTGTAGTGGAGGCTTAGCCAGAATTCCGAATACGAGCCATCTAAACCGGTCGTTCCCAAATAGAACAGTTGATATTCTAAGTCTGAGACCAGTAAGGGCCTGCATATGGATAACCCCTGGCTGCGCTTTGAGACATTGGAAGCAAAGGCATTGGGCGCAAAAAGGCGCTATAAAACCCCTGTAGAGGTTCTTGATAGAAATTGTACAATGGAGCTGCTCTACTATTCACACTTTGAATCTGCTTCCTTCAGGGCTTTCATAGCTGTGGATGCGCTGGGGTCCCTCTGCTACGGGTCTCTTGGGAATAGCGAGCGGGACGCAATAGTAGCTATGAAACGAGACTTCGCAGGAAAGAAGCAATTTAGCTTTTTGCCTGTGAAGAGAGGGAAAAGTTCTTCTATAGACACCACTGTGGACACATTCGCTGCCGTTTTGGACGACCCCAGAAAGAGCCTTTTGTTGGGTGCAAAAATCAGGTACATCTTTGGCACTTCTTTGCAGAAAAGGGTGTGGAAATACCTTGTGGAAAACACCCGAAACGGAGAAACGGTATCTTACAAGCAAATTGCCCAGGGTTTGGGGATTCCTGGGGCTTTTAGGGTGGTCGCGAATGCTTGTGCTGCGAATAGGATAGCGCTAGTCGTGCCTTGTCACCGTGTTTTGACATCTAAGGGGGAAAATACAGGCTATCGGTGGGGAAAGGAGCTAAAGGAAAGAATTTTGGAGAGTGAAAAAAAGGGGAGCGTTGTCTGAAAAGAGCTATGAAGAAGGAAGCGTGTCAGAAGAGGATATCCGCAATATTAAAGGGGAGTGATTGGGGTGTTTCTGGGAAGAAGTTTTTAAGAAGGTGGTGGGAAGCGGCTTTAGGAATGGCAAAACAATATGTATAAGTGAGCTCCTGAAGTGAATCTTATATTCTCATTTAGGACGATGCCATTTTTTAGACCGTAAATGTCACGGGAGAGGGTTCTATGGAAAAACAGAGGGTTGCAAATTGTAGTTAATACAAAATTCGCTTTCTGCGATTTTTGTGATCTTCTAACAAGGAATTGAAGGAGAAGAAGCATTTTGACTACTCACCCCCTTTACAGTAGAAGTCCTATCACGACCAGATCTGCAATTTGATAACGAAAAGTATTTATTTGCATCGAAAAACACGCCATAAGTAACACCTGCAAACTTCAGTATTTTAGCCCTATTTGTAGTTACCAACACCCACTTTTTAGCATCCTCATAATGGATAAATGAACGTTTTATCCTCTAAGTCCGTCAAGTCCAACGCAGCCAAGCCGACCTCCACCTTAGCGCCGTTATCGTAGATCACCACACCTACCTTCTCATTTTCCACGATGTAGGCCAACCTCTCCCTATTTCTCCGTGCAAGAATGTACCACGCCACTCCCATTAGGGCGGTGGCTACAGTGAAACTCAACACTATTTGCACGACCCACGCCGGCACATAGCGCGGGCCGTCTTTCTGCTGCCAGATCTGGGGTGAGATTATGTTGGCCACAGAGTAAGACGCCATGGTCATGGCATTTCTCACCAATCTCTTTGAGTAGGAGCTGCCAGCCGTTGTAGCAGCTAGGCCAAAGGCCACGATCCAGGCCACACCAAAGGACTGCGACGCTAAGGAAATGGCCGCAAGCATGCCTATAGAGTTCTTGATGTTAAGGGAGACCGCCACTACGGAGCCCACCCACGCAGGGAGCGTCAGCCAAATGATGGTCAAAAACGAGGTGTTGGGGAAAAAGTGCATCACCAAGAAAGCGAAAAGCGCCCATAACACCGCGTAACCCAGTCCAGCCACCGTCACAAGGGTGGAGTTCAAGTTACTGATCCCTCCCATGTCCTCGTAAAGGAGCGTCTGTTGATAGGGCAAGTTGTTGGCGAGCTGCTGGAGGAGAAAGAAACCACAAAAGAGCCACGAAACAGGGTCGCGGAACGCCTCCCACATGTGTGCTTTTTTGAAATGCTTCTGCTCGATGGTGGAGTTGGTGCTTCCCTGCACTCTTCTGATAACCCACACCTTTTCTTCATTCGAGAGAAACCGGGCTTTGGCGGGGTTATCGGGATAGGTGAAAAAAATGAGACCAGAAACGAGCAAAGTGAGGCCACCAATGACGATATTGAGGATCCTCCAGCCGCCCACAGCGGACTTCAGATAGATCACGCCATAGGAAATAAAGCCAATGGGAATAGAAGACGAGAGACACAGCGCATAGAAAACGGGCTGCGTGGCGTGCCTGTCATTTTGGGTGAGAAACATGCCGTTAGTGGTGGTCATCAAGGGGATTGCCAGCGCCTCTATAAGGCCCAAAAAAAACCGAAGAACAATCACTCCCGCATAATTGTAGGCGGCGCAATGGAGGAAAATCACGAGCAGCCACAAGAAGGTGATTCCAAACATCATTTTGCTGAGAGGGAGTTTCTGGAGAAGATAAGTACCGGGAATCTGTCCCACGGCGAATCCCACGTAGAAAATCGTATTCACGTTATTGTACTTGTTTTGGTCCAATCCTGTAGCTTCCCAAAGGCCCATAATGGAGGAATACGAGAGCGTGGCCTTGTCCATGTACATGATCAAGTTGATGAGAAAGGTGAGGCCCAAGACGCGAAAAAGCACCTTTCTGGAAAGCCTCTTTTCCTGCGCCGGCGTGATGGGAGCCACATAGGCGTCATGGTCTTGCATAAAGGCGAGAGTAACGTCGGCGAATTTGGCATTCACCACCTTTTTGGAGGTCACCTCAGTCGAGGGGATCGATGTGGTCTGGAGAGAGGCTTTTTTTTCGGTCATTTTGCAGCCAAAATTGCAGGGCTCTTTCCTGGACAAGTTGGGGGCAATGCTACCTTATATAGCGGTCTCATAAAGTCACTGACCCTTGAATTTGAACCTAGCAAAGACAAATTAGACAGTTTTTTGATTGCAAATTGAGCCACAGAGCTTAACACCGATGCGCTGCAAAGATTCATATTTCAAGGGGTCTAATGACAGAGTGAGAAAATGCAGGCTTTCGCAGCGCCACGAGGGATGTTGAAATTCTGGATTTTAGCGTCCCTGGTGGCTCATGAGCCGAATTTATCCCAGTATGGCCTGTTCGCCGTTGCAATAGCTGCTTAGAGGGCTCGGAGTTAGGCACACTGAGGCTATCTGTGTGGTGTATGGGTGTAATTTCCGGGGCCTAATCGCGCCCACTGTGGCGACTTCGCAGATACGAGGCGAGAGCGAGGCATTGGGATTGGCACCTATATTGCAAAAGGGGATTTTGGTGGACAACAGGACTGACTTACAGAATGCGACGCGGTGTGAACGGACTGTGAACATGGTAAATGGCTTCTGGCACAATAACGGAGATCAGAATTCAAGTGTTCAGATGACAGAAAACGGTCTCCGATAACAATGCCCTGATCAATGAATTAACCGTGGAGAATATGGCCGGAATTTTAACCCTTAGTTGGACCTCGGTAATGGGCCCACTTTGCCTCGATCTTTTAGATGAGAGGAAAGTTGTGTCCGGCATCGCCATTCTCACATGACATGTTTTGGAGTAACTGATAATCTGGAACTTTTTTTAAGTTTTTTAGATCTTTTTTGCAGTTTCCTGAAAAATGCTGCTATGGCTTTCTGCAGATTCCTTTTCTTTTTCAGCCTATCACATCGCCATCAGGGAGTTTTGGTAGTAGTTTTTGATCTGAGCCCAGCGAACCGAGGACAATTTTGGAGCGTTGTTCTCGCGCTCTCTTTCCGTTTTCTCAAATGCCTGCAAGAAGACCGTAAAAGGCACCGTGTCGGCCTTGAGAAGATTCTCCTTTTCCGAGGAAACGTTGGAATTGTCCCTGTTCTTGAGAATTGGGCGAATCCGGGCCCACGAAGGGCTCACAGCTCTACCAACTCCTGAGGAACACTTCTGAACAGAGGGTTTCCTGAAGCTTCTGGAAAAACTCCGGCGTCGTTTGGCCTTGAGAAATTTTGTGGAAGCAAGAAGAGGATCCTTAGCTTTTTCCGAAACGACATCAAACCTGTCAAAAACGTTCTCAACGGGGAATTCGATGTCGCTAAAACCTAGATAGCGGTCGATGGAGGGCCATTCGGAGCTGTGGGCGGGTTTGTCGAGATCCGTACTCACCCTGTGGAACCGTTGATAGATCTCAAAAGACGGCTCGCACGCCGTATCCGGCGTCTTGCGGGGCCAGAAGAGCGGCATAGAATGAAAATC
Organism: Wilhelminamyces tanticharoeniae; assembly: GCA_030558325.1. Lineage (NCBI taxonomy): Eukaryota > Fungi > Ascomycota > Pichiomycetes > Serinales > Metschnikowiaceae > Wilhelminamyces > Wilhelminamyces tanticharoeniae. Next base: position 46,438 of record JAJMSI010000026.1, on the reverse strand, counting down.
GCTTCGGGTTCGATTGGGAAATATAGGCTGCCGCTGAGAAGATTTGGGCCTCTTTTAGGTGGTGTTTTGTGGTCTTCTGAAACCCCAAGCTTGCTCACGATGTGACTTTTGAGTGGGTGAAGTGAACTATGGAAGGACCGCTTTTGAGGCGAGTTCTCCCTGGAACCGGTAGTAGGCTTTAGTGGTTTCTGTGGTAGTGGTATTTTCAATGCCTTTTGGTGCCTGCTGTGAACTTTCTGTTGCCCTCAAGGACAGATTCTAACAGCTATCCCGCAGATGCAGCCGTTGACAGCAATGGGGCTTATTTAAGCACCAGCAGAAAGCCAATATTGTCGCTGTGGCGTGCAGCGGAAACAGGGCCTGTTCAAAAGCGACTATTCTTGGGGCCACAAACGGCTGCAAGTGCGACGGACAAAAATACGTCAAGATGGCAAAATACCCCGGTGGGCCCCCGTTCAGGGCCACGAACCAGATGCCGGCACCAGCGGCCGTGGCGCCTCCCATGCTGCACCAGAGCCCACAACCACACCAGCCCCCATAGCACTTTGCAACGGTGTACGGGTGCACAAGAGAGGGGCGCCATCAGATCGCCGCATTGGTGCATTTCCGTGCCCAAATGGGCGTTTTTCTGTCTGCTCGCTACACACACCGCATTGGGTCATATTGTCCCCCGTTCTGGCTATTTTTGTCTGGCCCCGTTCGAGAGGAGTCCCGGAAAACTTGCCCCCTTGCCGTCACTACCGGACGTTTTCCTGCACTTAGATGACATCGCATAAAGGCGGCAGTGTTTGCATAGGCACCTGCAGCGCCACGAAATCCGAAGGAGCCGTCCAGGAAAGAAATCTCCGCATAGAGACGCCTTGGAGGGGACAACTGGTGTCCCCAATTTGCTATATAGAGACGCGAAATCGCACTGTAATTTGCGACCATAACCAGATAGTATCAGGTTTTCTGGCCCTCACCAGCAAGTGATCTGCAAGCCCCGAATTGTTCCGAGATCGCCGGTCAGCAAGTCTAGACCTGGCCTATTTGCAGCAGAGCGAAATTGGTGCAAGACAAGACCCAAAAGGGCTAGTACTCGCACAGCCTGGTTTAAAGGAGTCCATTGGCTGATTCATAGAGACAAAGTCGAAGAACTAGCAGTGGCTAAGTCTAGAATTCTTTCTTCTTATAAACGGTCCCTTGTTGTGATTCGTGCCTAACTGCTTCTGATTGCGATTCTTTGTCGTGCTGGTTATCGCATTTAACAGCACTATAGGATCTCAAATTGGGGTAATTCCTGACTAAAAAGCGAGCAACTGCTTTGCAAAACCTATCGAAGGCAACAGCTGTTTCAAAGGATTTTGCAACCTGAGTGGTAGCAGCGTTTGAAGAGCTCTTTGAGCTTGACCTAATAAGCGAATTGATACTGAGGCTCCGAACTGGCCACATTTTTTGGTGAGACTGAGACCTACTCGTGGGCAATTTTTGACCCATACCCTCTTTGAGACGCGTCCTGAATAATTTCAGAGCAAGTTCATTAGATTGCTTTTGCTCTCTTGCAAGGCTACTCATTCACCAGTGTTGAAAGGGCCTGTTTATGCTGCAAACCCCGAGACACTCCAAGTCTAAACCACCACCAAATAAGCATCCGTTTGCGACCCAAAAGCTTACAAACACACGCTCCAATACCCCCCCTCTCATCATACTCACCTCCATTTGAGTCCTATAGGGAAACCCCATAATACCAGAGTGAACACTTTCTTGACATACCTTCCTCTTCTATTACCCAAGTCGACCCTTCCCCCAAATCACCATATTAGTCTTTTCCATCGTTTGAGCTTCCACACCTGCTATTCACCCACCCTCATCATGTCTTTTTCAAAGGAGTCCATTCTCCCCTCGTCGCTGAGCCAGTCGCCGTTCTTCACCAATCTTCCCTCTCCGGATGCAAAGCCTATCAACCAGCTTGTCCAGTACTTCAAGTACTGGAAACACTTCATCAGGGCAATTATCGGCTACCTTAAGGAGCTTCTGCTTATCAAGGAGTTCGATGCCAACATCAACTACCAGCTTATCAACTCGGTGCAATTTCCTGGCTACAAGGACCTTCCTCACCGTTACCTTTCCATAATCGATAACCACTCTTCTCCGGTAACCAGCGGCGCCGGAACACCCAAGAACGAGCTCCACAAGACACTTTCCAACACCTCGTCGGCGTCCTCCCAGATAACCACGAAGAGCGCCCCCACAACTACGTCCCCGCCGAACGACAGCAAGAGACCGGTTTTGCTTAAAACTAAGTCCAACCAGTCGTTCATGAAGCCTCAGAACGGCCACAAGCGCAACGTTTCCATGACTAACTTATCCAAGGCCTCCACGACCTCTGGTTTCGTGAATCTGCCCGCAAATGGACCTGAAAGAGCCCACCACCACCACAATAATGACATAAAGATCCCATCCAACTTCTTTCCCGAGGACTCCGTCTTCAACAATTTGGCGCCTGCCTTGATAAACCAGCATTACAACACATATAACGCCCAGCACCGGTTCCACAAGGAGCTTTCGCACCGGCTAATTCCGCGCTTCGAGACGCTTTTGAAGAACCTCTCTGCGAAGATAAAGGAGATCAAATTGACATTATCAAATGACTCTTTTGCCAATGACGTACATCTCAAGGAGATCTCGCAGCTGGGTAAGCACCTCAACGCTTATATGTCTTCTGTGGAACGTTATATGACCGCCAAACCCGTACTCAAAAAGAGCGTTGTGGACACCGAGGTTGAGGCTGAGGATGAAGGTGTTTTGGATGACCCCTTTCTTCTCAAGCTTTCTGTGGACTACCAGCTCAAGCATCAGCTCATCCACGAGAATTACGTTTTTGCGTCGTATGTGAACTTGCAGAACATCTCTCGCGAGCTTCTCACTTACGTACTCAAAGAGCTCAACTTGTTGCTCGATAAGATCGGGAAGCTCATGCACTCCGAATCGGTGTATTCCTCCAACACCCCACAAGAAGCCCTTGTTATTAACTTAATTAATGTGCTCAGAAGCAAGGTTTCCACCGATGCCAATCATGACTGGGAATACTTCATATCGCATAACACCAACTTTGTCAACACGTTCAAAACCACGGCCGTTTCAACCAAGAAGGAGATGCGCAACTTCAGTAGTTTGGTGATCCCTTACACCAGTTCTGTGCATAACAAGTGCCTTCGTTTTGGAAAGATCTACAAGAAACTGAAGCTCTTGAAGAGTTATAACTGCTTCTACTATGTGTTGTCTTGTAACTATCTCCACGAATTTCGAATCGAGCAAGCTATCCACGTCGACGGGGTGAAAACAGAGCAGGATTCCAAAAAGAAGAAAAAGAAAAAAGAGGACAAGATTGGTGGTTTCATAGGCCACGATGACGTCCCCGTAAAGTCCTACAACTTGAATGATTACACCATCACCATAAAGGACGAAAATGCGCATAAGTTCATTCTCACCAAGATCTCCAATTCGCTGAGAAAGTTCACTTTCAAGTGCAATTCTTCAGAGGAGTTCATGCTGTGGTACGGGGATCTTTATGAGCTTTTGAAGTACAAGGACAGGCACTTGAAGCGTTTTGAGTATGTGGAGTCCAAAATCAGGCTCAGACATACCGAGCAGCAAAACGAACTTAACGAAGTCCAAAAAAGGGCTTGCGAAAATGCCCAGAAGGTTGAGCATGAAAGGACTGCAAGCGATCTTCGGTTGAATTTGAACAACTTGAGTTTGCACAACGTGCCGAGTCTGAACGATGCGCTTTCTGGAATTTTCACCCCCAAAATACACTCTCCGGAGGGCAGCGGTGAGGTCAAGAATGAGAACCCGTTTGAAAAGACCTTCATTGATGGTTTGGTGGTCAAAATCGATGGCAACACGTCTCCTCTTCATTCTGGGCTTTCGCCACCTGCAATTGACCAATCGGCCATTTTGGTTTCTGGCTCCCTGGCGCATCAGGCTGAGCACGAGACCTATCTCAGGGCTCAGCAGGAGCTCTTGAAACAGCAGCAGGATATCTTGAATTTGAACATTAAGAAGGTGGAGGATATGAAAGCTGATCGGCTGCTGCTTTATATTGTTCCTGTGGATAGTAATTCTCGGGCTTCTTCCTCGGAATCGTTGGTGTCGTTGAATCACCAGCCCAATGTTGGGTTGACCAAAATGCTTCAGAATAAGGCCCTCATGATGAAGACAGACGAGAAACCGAGTTTCAATATTGAAGATGAGAGCGAGAGCCTGGAGAGTGCAGGAGGGTCCGTTCCCACATTGATGGTGAGCTCTAATCATTAAGGAAACAAAAAGATCAGAATAAAGTGCAGAGAAAATAAAAGCATAGAAATATAAAGGAGAGGAAACAGAACGGATATGAACAACAAAGATTACATGGAACTGAAGCCAGGAGCAGTCCATCTATACGCGTCCACTATCTATACTTGAATGGCCCTGTATAAAAGCACTTGCATTGAAGCTTTGTTTTATGGCTAATCTTTACTCAAATACCGATACCAACTCTCTCTTCTCCTTCCAAAGTTACACAACAGCAGACGCTACATAGAGCGATAGGAAGATATATGGCTTCTTACAGTGACGGTTTTGTCGCAATTTGTAGTCGCACGTTGCGATTTGTCATAATCTTACATAATCCACTTTCAGCCAAGAGTCGTCTCCCCAAAGTGACTCTTGCTGTTTCAGATACTAAGTCCAACAAAGAAAAGGTACCTTTTCTTCCAGGCAGAAACAGTGACTTTAAGCCACTGACATCACGCAATTGGGCATTTCTGAGAGCTGACGCGACCAATAATTGAACATTGTTTGGCCTTTCATTGTATCATCAACACAACTGAACAGCTAGTTGCTTTGATCATCCATAACTCTTTTGAGAGCAGCTCAAATCATCCAGCACGCAATAACTAAGTGCTTATAGGCTTCCAGTTATTAACAGCTGACAAAGTGCTCCTTTATTGAAGAGCTTTTGAGGGGTTACTTAAAAGATCCACTAGGTCTACTTTGAGCCAGTTTCTGAGAACTTCAAGGTTACTAGATCACTGGAAACAAAAGTCAAGAAAGGCGTCATTTCTGCTACACTGGGAATACCTTTCACTTAGGAACACCCACCACACTTGCATCCTATCGTTACCTGACACTTACACTATGTCCGCCCACACTTCGGGGTTTAAAAAAAATGAATCGGCTATTGCCTCTGACTTCGAGTCTGATGTCGACGAAGTTGTTGACCTGAAGCCCAACCCTCCCATAAGAAGATCTTCTTCTCTCTTTTCGTTGAGCTCCAACCAGGAGCCTTTGCCGGATCCAGATGAGAAGGAGTACACGGCCTTTGTGGAGGACGACAGGCACTTTTCCCTCATCCGCAACCTTCACATGGCGGACTTCATCACGTTGCTCAACGGCTTCAGCGGTTTCTACTCCATCATCTCGTGCTTGAGATACGCGCTTACGGGCCAGACGCACTACGTCCAGAGAGGGCACTTTTTTATCTGCTTGGGTCTCTTTTTCGACTTTTTCGACGGAAGAGTGGCTAGATTGAGAAATAAGTCGTCGTTGATGGGCCAGGAGTTGGACTCGTTGGCGGATTTGGTTTCTTTCAGTGCCTCACCTGCCATCATCGCCTTTGCCATTGGCTTCAGGTCCACTGTGGATGTGTTGATGTTGTCGTTCTGGTTTCTCTGCGGATTGACTCGTTTGGCCAGATTCAACGTTAGCACCAACAAGATCCCCAAGGACAAGTCCGGAAAGTCGCAGTACTTTGAGGGCCTTCCTGTACCTTCCAATTTGGTGTGGGTGGTGGTGATGTCGTTCTTGGTGCACAGAAACTACATTTTGGAAAACTTGCCATATGGCTTGTGGTTGGAAGGCACCTTTTTGGAGTTCCATCCTGTGGCGATTGGCTTCTTGTTGCAGGGATGTGCTGAGATCTCCAAGACGTTACATATTCCGAAGCCTTAGATAGGCCTTGTTTTGTGAAATGGCCATGAACTGAAGAAGGGAGGAGATAGGTAATTTAGGTCCTGTTTATTGTTGTTACTGTGATGATAGTCTTATAGTCTTTCTTATGAATGCGAATGGTCATTTTGAAATGGGCAGTACGCTTTTATGATTAGGGGGACGGAGGAGGACTTTCATTTGGTGGGCTACCGACTGCACTTTACGCCAATGTCGTCTCTGGCCAAAAACTATCCACCTGACTCGGAACAAATTACCCATAAAATGGGCCCAATATTAAAAAAATGGGTTGTAAACAGCACCAAAATGCATATCGTAGTAGACGAAGCCGCTTCAATTCGTCTTTTTCGGCCTCTGGTACAGTCGGTCCTCATACCCGCCCTCTTATCGTCCCACTCCATTCAAGAAGTCAAACGGCGAGTAATGACATCTAACTATTCACTCTTCGTCTTTTCTCCTTTGGACACTCAAATTCCCCATATTTTCTTTCTATTTCTTCTTCCCAAATGTCGCCAGAATGCCCAAACCACCCATTTCTCTAAAATCCACTCCATTCAATTCCCCCCTCTGTAGCTGCTGATACGTTCCATTATCAAAATTCACAGGATCCAAAATGCCTATATCTTTGGCATCTCTGAACTTAAGCGGGTGCATTCTGGTAGCAGCGTTCGTATACTGGCACTGTTCCCAAAATAAGGAGTTGATTTTCAGAAGCTTGAAAACCCACTTAATCCTGTATTTCCATAATAGGGCCTCTCTTTCTCGTGGTGTAGTGGAGGGAGTGATACCTATACGGGCGAGCTCATGGTGGAAAATGGCAAGGATGCAGAGCAACTCGGGATTGGTGCTTATCTTTCCAACCAAGTCCGCTGCTAATTGCTTCTCTGAGGAGACGCTTTCTAGCTCCTTCTGGTACTTGTCGACCTGCCTCACGTAGTCGAGAGAAGATGCTAGAAAGTTCTTGGAGGAGTCGTATTTGGGCGTGGAAACGTGTCGTATGAATGAAGACACCTGGAACCTGTATCCCGTCAATGGCCGCCTAGAATGGGCCACTCTAAGAAACATACCGGTGGTCTCGTAGTATGAATATGGGCCTTGTTTCCTTTTCCCGATTAATTTCCGAGTTTATGATCCGCGCACGTAGCTGGTTTTCAAATTTTCATTTGCGATATCGTTCCAGCATTTAGAGTTCATATAACTTTGCAGAAAGTGCCATACTTCGGCTTTTGCAGCTTACTGACATCTCTCTGGAACAGTATGATGCCTGCATCGCAACTTGCGAGACGCTTTATGAGGGGCGTGCATGTTCCCCGTGTGGTGGCACCAATTGCGCCCAGAAAGGCCCAAATGAACTTCTACTCCACGCAAAAAAACACCGAAAAGGCTGAGAAGAAGCCGCAATCCATCCTCACGGACGACCTTTTGGCTAAGGCTGGTTTTGAGGAGGAAACTCCCGAAAAAGAAGACAAATCAGACCCTGAAGGCTCGGAAAGATCCTCGCGCAGAAGAAGAAGAAACCAGACCTCTAAAGACAAGCAGAGGGAGAAATACGCCAACTGGTTTTATATTCTGGCTCTTGTTGGCGGAGTGAGTGGTTTGGGGTACATGTCTCGTGACTGGGACTCCGCTGCTGAGCAGCAACGGCTCGACGGAGAGGCCGTTGCCAACGGTTTCGGGCCCTCGGATATGTACAACAGAATGAGCAAGAGAATGGGTTCGCTTTTTACGTTCTTTTCCGAGCCCGTTTTCGAGAACTTGTTGCCGCCCCCGGCGCCCGAGGCCTACAGAAGACCACTTACTTTGGTGTTGACACTTGACGATCTCTTGATTCACTCCTCTTGGGACAGCAAAAACGGCTGGAGAACCGCCAAGAGACCTGGATTGGACTACTTTTTGGGCTATCTCTCGCAGTACTACGAGATCGTGTTATTCGGCACCAACTCGCAGATGTACTCAGAGGCTACGGTGCGGAAGTTGGATCCCTTGAACGCGTATATCTCGTTTGCTTTATACAGAGAGGGCTGTCGCTATAAGGACGGAAAGCTCATCAAGGACTTGTCGTTGTTGAACAGGGACTTAGCCAAGACAGTGATCATTGACGTCAACGCCGAGCAGGTTCTGCTCCAGGAGGAAAACTCTATCGTTTTGCAACCCTGGGAGGGCGTCCCCGACGACAAGTTGGTCAGGTTGATTTCGTTTTTGGAATACTTGGCCACCTCGCCCGTGAAGGATGTGAGGCCCATCTTGGCCACGTTCAACGACAAGTCGCAGATCGTGGAGGAGTTCGAGGTCAGAGAACAGAAGCTCAGAGAAAAATGGATGCAGGACAACAAGCACTTGTTCAACCGCCCTAACGCCGCCTCTTTCTTGGCCACGTTAACTGGAACTAGACCGTCCTCTCTGGCCTCCAGCGGGCCCAAAATGCCCTTGGACATCATCAGAGAACACGGTAAGATGCAGTACGAGCACTTCCAGAAGTATTTGAAGGAGAACGCGGCCAAGTTCTTGGAGGAGGAGCAGAAATTGAAGGAGGAGTTTGGAAAGGTCACCTTGAACAAGTTGTTGACCGAGGGCCCGCCCACGGCCGAAGATGTGGCTCGTGTGCAGGCCGAGAGGGCTGCCAAGGAGAAGGACGGAAACTAGCGTGTACATAGCGAAGGTGCCAGTTTAAGTGGTTATAGATGCTGTCACGTGACTACATATTGACGTGACTTTTGTAGGAGAGGGCATCACGTGACCAACCGTGAGGTTATCCGAGTTCGGCCCATCGCAGGCAAAGGGGTCCTTATTCGCCATTTGTGCACCCAAAGAGGCAAAAACTGCTCCCTGCGTATACCATCTTCTTTTTTTTTCCTGTTAGTGCTTTCATAACATACAAAAGGAGCACTTTGAGGCTGATTTGAGCTCGTTCAGTGGTGTGTTTTTAATCAAAACTTTCGGTTCGAAAGTGAATATCAGCACCGTTTTCATCTCCTACGACATTTTGCAAGCTTGTGGTGTTTCTAGAAGTCTTTTCAATACGTCGCTACTACCAGAAATCGTGACTTTGACCTCTTTCGGGATTTTTACCACTGGCACAAAAGCTGCACCCAGCTATTCGGCGCACATTTTTGTGGCATCATTGCACACTTCTGATTGGCTGTTTCCCACTTCAGATCGAAAAGATTATAATTATCTTTTCCATCTTGGCACCTATTTCACCCTTTACCCCCGTTTTTTCAAACCAACAACTTCACCAACATCCCCGAAAACACAGCATGGCTACCAGGGGAACTTCTATTGCTCCGCGTGCGCACAATCTTGCACCCTCACCGGGACTGTCGGCCTCTTCTCCACCAGAAATAACCTCTACCACGGTCTCTCTGGCAGGATTATCGCAAATAATTACATCTAAAGAGTGGGTTTTGCCTCCCAGGCCCAAGCCAGGAAGGAAGCCCAGTGTTGACACACCGGCGCTGAAAAGAAAGGCTCAAAATCGGGCTGCTCAGAGGGCATTTAGAGAGAGAAGAGCCACACGTGTGCAGGAGCTTGAAGAGAAGCTCCTGGAAGTGGAAAAGGAGAAGGAAGTCAAGGAAATGGGCTTGGTCAACACAATCAACAAGTTGAAGGTTGAGAACCAGTTTTTAATCAGAAGTCTTGACCAACTACGCAATGATGTGAATAATTTAAGAAATGGCTTTCAAATAGCCTCTCCGGTTCCAAACATGGGTGCTGGGGCTTCCAAAAACTCGCCTAACGGAAGTACGGGCTCTCCAGCAACTTCTACATCTTCTTATTCCGTTCAACAGGTGCTGCCGGCGCCCTCAGCCGACTCTCCTCCAAATTCTCACATTTACCATAACCATCCCCATAGTCTGGGAACTATTACTCCAGCATCCAGCAATACTACTCCAGACAAGCCAGAAAAGGCCGCGGATAACTTTGATTGCGGCGTTTGCCTGAAAGATGAGTGCCTTTGTGAGACCGTGGGCTTAAAAAGTGCCCCTTCTCTAGAAGAGACCATTCAGAGTTTCAAGCCCATGGCGGCTGTTCCGCTCAAAAGAGATGCGTTGAAAAAGCGGAAGCTGGTCATGGAAATAGATTTTACCTCCCAATTTGCCCAGAAGCCCATGCCGGACTTAAAAAGACTCAAAAAGAGTGTTGTCTCGGAAACCGCTTTTGACGAGGCCTCTCCGGTCGAAAACTGTGGTTTCTGTTCAGACGATACGCCTTGCGTTTGCAGAGAAGCAGCCAAGGAGGCAGCCCGGCTCAACGAGAGCCTTCAGAACGAGGAGGAGCAGGCTATTGATACGCTGTTGCCGCCTATTCAGCTCAACTCTAACAGCTTTCGAAAGAGCTCACTCCCTGTGATGCACCCAGGTCCTTCGGTGGAAATAAGAGAGATAACAAACCTCACTCCTGGCGCCGTTCCAGTTGTTCAAGCAGCGTCCTCGCCTGGACCTACCGAGGGGGGTTGTACCGGAAACCCAGGAGCCTGTTTACAATGTCAGACAGACCCTCTCTCTACGCTCTTTTGCGCTACAGTCGCTAACAAGGTTAAGGAAGAGGAGTCTGTGGAAGAAAAATCGCCAAAAAAGAACCCCAACCTCTCCAGGACGAGCTCTATGGCATCATTGGCGGTCGCTGCTTTGGGGGCGCCTTCGCCCTCTGCTGCAGTCACCACTCCTGGAGGGACGACCCATAATGGCATGTTCATTCCGTGCGCAGATGCTTATAAAACCTTGTCCAGACACAAGAAGTTCAACTCGGTAGACTTCAGCACTTTGGTGGGAAAATTGACCACCAGGGGAATGCAGGTTGAAGTACAGTCTGTGGCCAATGTTTTGCGTGAGTTGGACAGACGGTTGTACAATTGAGAGGGCCTCAGTTGCAAAATTAGGAAGCGTCGTTTTCACTGTTGGGCAATTGTGGCTGCGAAATCAAGGAAGCTGTCGGGAACAGCGGTTCAGTTCTGGGGGTGCACGATCATGCGAGATAATGCAGGATGTCGTATTAGGAATACAGGAATTTTCATTTGAGTTGTCTGTAATTGGGGTGTTGTGTAGGTCTTCGAAAAGGGAAAAAGGATATAAAGCAAGATTTCTGAAAGCAGATGGAGTCAAATCGAGACACACTTGTAGTGGAGGCGTATTACAATGCGTGCAAGAAAGATTGTTCTCTGCTGGTTGAACACCTTCGTCAATAGGGATTTCTTGTGATCTCTGCACTTACAAGTGCTGACTGGCAAAATGGCTGCACCTACTGATTTCTGCAAAACCACTCAGCGACTTAGGGAGCGTAACTTATATATAAAGGCACATGGCAATAGGAAGCGGGTGAAGCTGTAGCAAGGACGCTTTGAATTTCCCGATCAAAAATTGGTCAGAATGGGGCCAAAGAAATGCTGAGTACAGTTAACCAGAGCACACAACTCGTACAAACTAAAAAGCTGAAAGGCATTTTTCAAACGGCCTCTGCAAAATCACCTCCATCATAGGATCAGTGCATTTATACTGCGGGTGGCTCTCTTACCTCGGCATCTTTCACCTTTCATTCTTTTTCCCACTGGTCCTTCATATCTCTTTCAGGTCTCCTGCATGCGATTTTCTACTACCTCATCTCACCAGAGCCACCAAAAAGCCGTTAAAAAAGCATGCTAGCTGCGCGAAGGCCCCTTTCTGGCAATTCTTCCAAAGCCAGCCGGCTCTTTCGGGCCTATAGTGCAAAAACAGACCCGAAAAAGGTCTCCTCTGTGGACTTATCGAGTGCCCTAAAGAACACCTCTAAATTGCGTGTAACAAGCAAGGAATACCGGACTCTAGACACAGAAATAGAGCCTTCTTCTGGAAAGGACCGAAGGAGAGAGTCGCGAGCCTTTGCAAAGGAAATCGACAGAAAGGTAATTCCGGCAATCCCCAGATTCCGGGAGAAAAAGGGCCCTTTTCTCCCCAAAAGGTTCACTAGCGAGGTGAAAAACCACCAGTTTTCGCCGGATTCTGCCGAGCTCGAGCAGGTGGACAAGTTGAGCACAAAAGATATCCCAACACTTGCACACGGACTCGACAGGGCGCTTTTTCTGCCGGGGGTCCATTTTTTGCAAGACCCCCGCACCCGCATTTACAACTTTCTGCCCGTTCTCAAGAAGATCATTAAGTTCGACGACTTTGACTGGGATCAGGTGGATGCCTTCGTGTCTGTTTCTAAGGACAAGCTACTTCTCAGCGCTGCGATTGCGCAGAACAAGCGTTTTTACTCTTCCACGTCGTCTATGACGTCTGTACTTTCGCAGTTCTATTTACTCTTCAATAACTACCAGAGACGCCTGGAGCGGTTCCCGTACCCGGGATTTTCGCGTTCAGTGGTGGAGCTTCCAGCCAGCGTGGTGGTTGTTCCCAAAGGTAAAAACCCAGAGACTAAGGAGGCTATCTATGCCGTGGAGTCCGACAAGTCAGCAGATAATGAGATTCTTCTAGGGGCAATGGGCCACTGCTTGGAGGCGTTTTTGACCACCGGAGAAGAAGAGTTCAACCGCAAGTACAACAAAAAGCACGAAAAAAGTGCCAAAAATGACTGCAACGCCGACTCAAATACGGCCTCCACGGTCTCACTTCTCTCAAGACAGACTTACAACTACGCCAGCTATGGAGACTTCATTATGCGGTCACAGCTTGACTGCTACGACTCCAGGCTTCCCGGAAATGGCACTTTTGACCTCAAAACTCGCAGTGCCTGCGCTATTCGCTACGACAACACGAACCCCTCCGTTGCCGAGAACACCTACCAGATTTGGAAGCTGAGGGGCAAGTTCGAGTCTTTTGAGAGGGAGTTCGAGGACCTTATCCGAACAGGCGCATTACTCAAGTACGGGTTCCAAGCACGAATTGGCCAGATGGACGGCATCTACGTGGCGTACCACAACATCAACACGTTTTTTGGGTTCCAGTACTTGCCACTCACCGAAATCGACAACATTCTCTTCTCGCACCAGGGCCACCCACCCGTTAGCCCACAGGAAATACGAAACTTAGACGATGTCAACGACGACCTTCCCCTGTATGTGGCGGAACACCAGTTTCGGGCGTCGTTGGAGGTCTGGCAGGAACTCCTTAAGCAGATAATCCGGGATATAAAGGCGGGTGGAGAACACAGGGATACGGCATTTCGCATGGTCGTAAAAAGCGCTGTTCACAAGGACTTTCCCTCTGCGCACACGTTGCACGTTTCTGCTGTTCCCATTGCGAGTGCCGAGTTGGATAAATTGCAGTCGTTTTCACGCAATTACCAGACCAGTTTCAGGGCGGGCATATCCGACGAAAAACGCTATGCCAACCTTAACAAGCACCGCCGGGAGTTGAATGCATTCAACAAGAAAATCGCCGAAAGCGGCGTGCTCAACTACAAGGTGCGGGTGCAGCAACTATTTGATGGTAAAGAGGCTGTTGGAGAGCACCCTTACCCCTCGTCCAAAGGCCAGAAATGGAGCATAAGCTATACCATAAAACAGGTAGAGCCGGGACCATTCAAGCACCTTTCGCAACTCAAAAAGGCCACCAGCATGCTCACGGTCGCGTACGAGCAAAACGGCGTGAAAAGGGATGGGAAGAGCGCAAAGGAGGAGGATAGTGAGGAGAAAGACGAGGTTTCTGAGAAAGAAGACGAGGAAGACGAGATTGTGCTGGACAAGTCCGACTTGGACTTGGACGAAGCCGACCAGACCAATCCGCTCAGGGTCTACTCGGCCGTGGGGCGGCTCCGTGCTAAAGCCTGGGAGGAAAAGGATCAAAAGGCGGTGGAGTATGAGAGAAGGGGGTAACATGTATATAGATTAGAACGAAATGCAAATAGAAGGAACATGAAAATAGAAAACTAGGGCTCGTAGCGGTTGCATAGAAAAAGGGCTTTAGAGCAGGAGAAGAGAAGGAGCTTCGAGGAAGAAATAGGGCTTTTCAGAGTACATCTGGAAAAACTCGTATCGCGGAATGTCGCGAAATGTCGCGAAATGCGTTGTTGCAGCCTAACAAAATTTGTAAGGCCAAAAGAAGGATTTGTCAAAAATGGGTCGTCAATGTCGCAGCGGTGGAACAAATGTCGCAAATGACCTCTGCCACAAATGCAGCCATCCCCAGCGCTGGTTCAACAGCGTGCGGGTCGTCCCAACCGGCCTTTCCGGTCCACCAACCATGAAGGGCATCCCTATCGACCGGCCACCTTCCAGCTGCTCCTTCACCCGCCCGCCCAGCTATTTTTGAACCCGCCACAAAACCTCAGTATCACCGCCAGCAACTCCGCCCTGGGGAAACACGTTTCACTACTTCTGATAACGAACACCCGTACCTCACACGCGTCATATGCTGGCCATGGAGCGTTCTGGGCCGCTGGTCCGCCTGTGGCTCCCCGCACTCACGTGTTCAGGGGCCCCCAATCGGGAAATCGTGGGCACGTTGCCGGCAGTCCGAAAAATCTGACGCGTCCCGAACGGGCAACCGGAAGGGCCTGGAGTGCACACAGTACTATTTTCCTGCACCGACTCAGTTTTTCCGGCCGCAGCTCCGGCCATCATCCGACCGTTTCTTGTCGCCACACATATCCGTTTTGGGATGAGTCAGTACCACGGGTGACGCCAGCAGAGCATACTTATAACGCATTTTACTGCCACGAGTGTTTGCACGCCTACTACACTCTTCTTTTTTAGAAAAGGAATCGCATTTCGACACTACTTGTTCGGCAGCCTCCGATCGCATCATCGCTCTTCGGACTTTTTTTGGCTTAGTCACGCTCATCGGAGACTGCGACTTGTCCCAAATATTGCGTGTGCGGAGTACACGAGAGAAGGGCTGAGGATACCCTACAACAGCTATTGAGCTTTCGAAGAGAAACCACCTTTCTCCTTTCCAAAGTCGTTTACCAGGCGACTGCACTATCTGTCATCTTGCACGATAAACACACACATTTATCACACAGTTTACACATCACAGCCACTATGTTGCCTCCTATGGAAAACTCTTCCCACGCGGAAACGCATGACCTGCCGAGCATCCGGTCGGTGGCGTCCACCACGTCCATCAACCTGCTTTTCGACACATACTCGCGTAAAATCACCGCCACCGCCACCACCACCCCCACCGACGCCGTTCTGCAAGTTTCGCTGCTCTCAGACCTTTCTTCGCTTTTGGACAGGAAGACCAGCAGAGCGATCGTGGTCGTTGTGGGTCTCCCAGCGTCGGGAAAAAGCACTGTTGCGAAACAGCTCTGTCGCCACTTGGCGGAGTGCGGCTACAACAGTCGCATATACAACGCCGGAAACATGCGTCGCCAGCAGAAGCTGTTAGCGTTCAACGATTCAGAGTTCTTCAACCCGGCCAATGCAGCCGCCAAGTCTGAAAGAGAAAACTACGCCACCATGACCATGATTGCCCTTTTGGAGGACGTGGCGAGCGCTCGTGTCAATGTGGGCTTCTTGGACGCCACTAACACCACAGTGGAGCGCAGAAACCGCATGCTTCAAATGATCCGTGACGCCCATATCGATGCCACCGTGGTGATGTTGGATGTGCAAACAACGTCGCAGGCGCTTCTCAACTTCAACATCAACGGGAAGGCCTTCAACGTGGACTACCGCGGAAAAGACTATGAGTACTCCATCCGCGACTTCAAACGGAGAACAGAGCACTATTTCCAGGTGTATGCGCCCGTTCTGGACGAGGAGTTGGCTCAGAACGCCGATCTCGTCAGCATGTACGCCCGCATAGAGAACGCCCGTGACTATCTGGTTCTGTTCCCTAAGCCTGCAAAGACGCGGCCGGAAGTGGTGGGATTTTTGAATGCTTTTCTTGCCAACTACTTCGATCAAGAGGGAAAGCGGTATTATGAAGCGGTGGACGCCTTCTACGGGAAGTAGGGTGTCGGGGTTAAAGCGGGAACGAATGAAGAGGATTGGAATAGGCCTGGGCCTGGGACTGGGACAGAGCCCACGCTCGGAAATGTATATTAGGTTATAGAAAGGTTGGGTTTGGAAATACAATAATATGGGACTTTTTTGTAGGAGAAATATGAAAACTGTTTATGTGCAGCAGGTATTAACTTGGTCTTATGGTATTCTATGACTAAAGAATATACAAAAAGCCCGAGGATAGCAGGCATAATTTACATAAAGATTGGTTAAAGGGACCAAGAGGACCCGTATAGGAATGTCACTCAGGGAGTTGCGGTGAAGACTTTGGCAGTCGTCGAGAGGAGCGCATTGCACAACAATAGTGGCATATTTCTGCGTCTCTCTTCTACTCATCTAATTGAGAGAGCGACCAGATCCGCGCAGATTTTCGTAAATTTTGAGTTTTAGTTGCAAAAGTCCCCAAAATTAAGATCACACACTTTAGTCTCAAAACAATACATTTCGTCATTGCATATCCGATCTCACACAACTCACGAAGGACGGCTTTATGCCCATTTTTATGGCCATTGTTTATAGCCGCCCTTAGTAGAATGGCTGTAGTACTGCATACACACATACATGGCTGCGAAATGTGAATAATAAAAACATCGAGATATCGACGGTGGAGAGCAGTAAACCTGCAACTGGTGCGAAAAGCTTTTGAGAAGCGCTTGTACAGCTTAGAATTAGTGTTCAAGGCTTTCGCGTTCACCCCATAAGTCTACGGTGTACCAAAATTTGCCAAAGCTTCGAAGACTTCATACCCACCATCGTCGTCCAGTATATACTCATAAACGAGCCAAAACACCGAACCGAGAACTGCGACGGGAATTGCATTGATATCTCTATTATTAACGGAGGTCCCTCCCCGCAAATATCAATCAGTTACCTGCACGCACATCCCCCATTCAAACATGTTCTACTTTTGTCTTACTCTCATACAGTTCATAATTCTACTTACGGAACAACTCTCCGAACATAGGGTCTTTGTAGCGGTAGTACCATGACTTGGTCCACCTTCTAAAGGCCTTTCCCCATATAAGAATTCCCACGAAGGAGCCGTTGATCACGAGAGAAAGCATGAACATCAACCACGTGGTGAGAGTTAAGCCGTTACGATCAAGCCAAGGCTGGATGGCGAAGGTGAAGCCTGTAGCTATCATGTTTCTCAAAAACAAGATCAACACCAAAGCCTCCGATGCTAACTCTGGGTAGCTATCGATCGCATAGGTCAAGCAGATGGGTCCGGAGGAGCTCATGGAGAAGCCAAGAAGACCCTGACCAAGGACCACAGAGATGGCCCAGCTGGCGTGGCTTTCGCCAGGTAAACCGTATGCAAGCAAGCCAGCTGCGTTGAGTACGGTAGGAAGTACCATGGCCCACACCCGAAACTCGGGCTCCAAAATGCCGTCGTTGCGGAGTGCGAGCTTGATGGCAAGCCAGTCCACGAAGGCACCACCGTAGATCATGCCAATGAAGGAGCCCACCAAAGGTGCCAAGTTGGTCAAGCCGGTGCTGCCGTCCGAGAAGCCGTATATGCCGGTGTAGATTTCAGACTGGGTGGTCGCCAACAACGACAACCACATCATTTGGGCGCCGTAAATCAAGCCGCCCCACAACACTCCCGGAAAGGTGACCAACACAAAGGGCCTGTAAAAGATGGTGAGCCAGGAGCGCTTGTCGTTGTACTCCAGCTCCCACAAGCGCATTCTCTGCCAGTATGTTCTCAAGGGAATAGAGTGATCCACCAGCAGGGCGTCATCAGAGTCAGAAGCTTCGTCATGCACGGTGGTCACCGCACCGGCCTTCTCGTCGTGGGGCATCACTGTGTTCACCGCAGCGGGTTTCATGTCCATGGCATCTTCGTGGGAGCGGATCTGCTCCAAGATGTTCTCCTCAGTGCTCCCGTCTCTGTCAGCGAAGATGGTGTCTTCCATGTAAAAAAGTTGGATTATGAACATAACGGCGAAAACAATAATCTGGATGGTAAAGCCCCAGCGCCACAGAGGGAGGTATCCTGCCACCACGGGGCCGATGTCAGAGCCAAAGTAGAGGGCCAAGATCAACCACGACATTTTCGACGCTCTCTCGTGGATGAAGAACACGTCCGTCGAGGAGATTCCCACTAGCGAGTCCACTGGGGCTGCTGCAAAGCCACCGAGGATGTTCGACACGTACAAATAGTTGATGTTCGTAGCCTGGCGTCCTATGACGTTGGCCACCAACCCGATCACAGTGCACATCAAGTAGACGGGACGACGGCCGATTTTCATGGCGGTCGGTTGCAAAACGAGGCAGCCGACGCCCAAGAAGAGGAAGCAGAGTGCCAGCGTCACGTTCAACTGCGTGAAGGTGCAATCGAACTCGGTGGTCCACTCCGTCCAGTATGGACCTGTCCAGTTCACGGTAATCGCGAGAAAGAAGGCCCAGATCCATACCATGGAAAACTGCGCGAGCTTTTTCCCCTTGGACCAGCGCAACGGGTCATTGGGGTTCAGAGACGGTTGCGGCTGCAAGATGATGTTCAGGTGGCCTTGATCTTTCTTGACTAGGAGAGTGCCCTCAAGATCGATGAGATGGACCGTTCCCGGAACGTAGTCGTCTGACTCACGCCCAGACTGCGTGGGTGCTACAGGAGACATGGCTGCTGGCACTTGGCGTGTTACTCAAGCAGCCTTTGCGTCTTATAAGCCGTTTTCTGGAGGAGGTGAAATGGTGCTCACATCGCTAACAGTATCCGAATTGGGAATATGTCCCACCCCCACCATCGGCGATACCCCCGATACGCCGAGAGATCCCGCAGGCATATTTGCGGTTTTTTTTTTTTTGTTCGTGACGGGGCCCAAAAGGGAAGGCTGAAGACAGATTTTACGACGCAGGAGTGCCCAGAGCACAGTGCACCCTGTCTCCTGAATGGCCTACGAAATACTAAAAATAGAGCTTCTTGTCACAGAACATCACTTTCACTCAGCTTCTCTTGCCTGCCCGCTCATTGACCACTATCGGTGCGAGCAGGTGGTTGTCGAGGGCTGGATGCTCCTCAAAGGGCCGTGAAAGGGCGGTAAAATTATGGCCCGAGATTTACGCGTTGCGTAAATTTCGTCCCGGCACGAGGCATTTTCACAATAGGTTATCACCTTTTTACTAAGCCGCTGATACAGGTCGGCGACTTCTTATCAGCTGCCTATCGTTCGCATGCAATTGCCTAAAAGCGTCAGGACAATAGCAGTCTAAGTTGAGTTTTTCTCTGGAAGTGCTGCAATTGTTGATCCTTTGTTCCTTCCTAGAGGCCTAAGATTATGATAAGGGCTGCTTGCGAAATAGTCGCTAGAAGCCTTTAGACAATGCCTACACCGCCGAGACTGCGTCCGCATGGCATGTAAACTGCCAGAACAGCCCCAACGGATTTATTCAAGAGATTTGAGTCAAGCGGGGCACTTGAAAAAGACTGCTGGACAACCCCGCAAACGAAACCTGGGGTAAGCTAAGAGAACAATAAATTTACCTCTAGAGTAATTTACGTCATAACTGCGCAGAAAAAACTCAAGTCAGCACCACAGCCGACAGAGTCAGCATCACTATTCCCTGGAGTAAAGCAGTCTGGGTCAGAAGTGGTTGTACGTAAAAGGTCGAATCCGGTCACTACGGGAGCCGATGGGGCCTCAGAGTGTCTATTTTGGAGGGAAAAGTGAAGAATAGAACGTTCTTTCCATCATGAAAAATGCTCCATCACCCCATGTCGGTGGAGCTGTACCAGGCAACACGTATCAGGATGGGACCCTTAGATAACGTTTTTCACTCTTCATATGTCAAACGGCAGAGGCGCATATATAGCAGTCTTCAAAGCCCCTTTTGATCACATGTACTTCTGCGTATCCCTCTTAGTCTTCGAGTAATATTTTGGTCGGCCAGCACCGGCGTTTTCTTTGCTGGTGGACAAAGTTTGAGGGGGATGACGATTTTCGAGATCATCCTTCTTCGAAGAGCTACACAATCAAAAAGGCAAACCTATGCATGCCCTTTCATTAATAAACAACTCGTAGAGGGAAAGAGAGCACCCCAAGACTAAAAATATACTAAAAAGCAGGTTGGGTATTCTAGAAGTTTCGCTTGTGCTGCTCAATCTTGGCCTCAAGCAACTCGACCTGGGACATGTCCCTCTTAAATAAGATGGACAACGCCAAGTTGCCGATATCCGAGAGGCTGGAAAGACTCTCAAAAAAGCCAGAGGTGCTGTTTCCAGCGTCGACGTTTTCGCCGTTGGGCCCGATTGCGTGCCCCAAAACGGACAGAACCAAAGTGGTGACAATCTGAATATCACTGGAGTATCCACCAGGGTATTCAAAGTTTGTCGTTCTGACGGTGTGGTTACAACCCTTGATAGGAGGAACCCCAGAGAACCGATTCTTCAACCACGCAAAAGCGGCACCGGAGCCAGCGATGGCCTCGGTAATGTGACCTCCGCTTTCATCCTCTGCAAACTCGAAGGACTCGATGCCGTCCTCACACCATTGGTCGTACACTTTGTGGGTGCCCACGATGGGAACAATCGTATCGATAGACCCGTGGTATACGAAGAGCGGGATCTCGGGGATCTCAGTCCTGTTGACGCCCTGATTATTCAAATTCATCACCCTTTGCACCCGCAGGTCGTGAAGAACCCCCATACCACTTTTGAACCACATGGAAGGACCAGAAAAAAGGTACTTGTTCATGAAAAACAAGATTGATGGGACCAAGCACAAGTTGTAGGCCTCCTGGAACGCCCTTTTGCGCAGGGGAATGAGCTGATTTTCGATCACCTCCCTAATTTCAGGGTACTGGTTGGACAAGCCCGCAATGGCGTTGTAACTGACACCTGCGAATAATGTGCCGTCCACCCCGACGGCAGTAGCAGTGATATTGGTAACGAAACCACCCAAGGCAGCACCGATCAAGTACGGCTTCAACTCGGGCGCATAACTAGGCTGCAAAGCAGCCGCCCAGCCGCAGGCAACGGAACCACCAGAATAGCCCCAAAAGGCGATTTGGGGGTGCTCCGCTATTCCAGAGATGTTTGTAGTGCTCAACGTCGCCCTGATGGAGTCCAATACAATGTGGCCGCTCTGCCTGGCGGCGGTGAAAGCGGAATTGGGACCTTGGTAGTCCGCTGAAATAACGTACCAGCCCTCCTCCAAAGCCTGCTCGATCAAAATCATCTCCGCCTGTGTCAGTATGGTTCCCAAAGAAGCCCCATACAAGTAGGCGTATGAAGGCGCGCAGTCGATAGAAGCAGCATCTTCTGCCACCTGGTAGGCCAACACTTTGGTGGGGTCGGCATTGTAGGGCTCCATAATGGTCATAACTGCTGCCGTGGCGTTGCTGTCACCATCGTTCGACCGGAAAAGAACCTGGTGCGCCAGCTTGATATTAATGGGGAAGTATATGCTCCGCAACTGGGCAGGCGCGGGTCGGGACCTGATAACTTCGCCCGGAGCGTAGTCCAAGATGTTTTCAGGAACCTCGTAAAAGGGGTCCTCGCTAGGCTTCAAAACCTGGGTGCTTGCAGCCAACGTGTAGCTGGAAAAGACCAACAAAAGGACCCAAAGGTAGAATTTGGACCTGAACATGGCTGGAGAGGCTAACATCAGAGCAGATACCACCTCTTTATAGCTTTTCTTCTTTGTTCGTAGGAGTAGAGAACCATCAGCCTTGGGATGTGCCTCTGGCGCAAGGTTGCAGAAGCGATTATCAAACCTTACCCCAGAAGGAAATTTTTGCAGTAGGTGAAGCTGCAGGGACAAGCTGCAGGGACAAGCTGCAGGAACTAAAATTTCCCTTTACGGCATATTCTTTGCAAGGTGCAGAAGGGAACAATTCTATGCCCGAAAATGTTCAAATGAACTCTTACATGAAACAGCGTCGCAGAACGCTCTCTTGCAGGTTCTTAATTGTCACTGTTATGAACCTCCTCTGGGAGCTTTGGAAAAAGGAAGCTTTCCTTGAGACTGACAAAAGGAGCCGCAATTGGCAAAACGCTTACGCTTCTTGGGGTCTGTGCTTATTGTTGTCAAAATCAGTCACGCGACAATCCGCCCAATTTCAGGTGGATTAAAGCTTGTCCTGCAAGCAATTTGTGAGGAAAGCGCATTACAGGGAAGTTTTGTGGGGAAGTCACATGCGAACAGAGGCACCATTTTCGGCCTAAGGGTGCCGGTTTAGTAGAATAATAGGAGGTCATGCTACTAAGGCTTTGTGTTCCAAGAAGCGTTGAATGGGTCTTCCAGGTTTGGTCGATTAGAGGCGAAACGAGGAATTCTTGGAATTTGCCTCTTGCAGACATATGTCTTCCTCGTATCTGTAGTATGGCCAACAACAGGGACTGGCATAGAAAAGACGTTGTGACCACTGCCGTACCGCAGCATTTCGTCTTTTAGAGTGGCTGGGCATTCTATGGAGAATGATTTTTCTCACAGGTAAACACCACATGATAGGAGTGAGCCGAAAGCCGTTTGGTAGTTACTACTGTCCAACGCCTGTTGGTGTGCCGTATTGAGACTTGTATACGATATATCTCCGTGGCGAGTGGAAAAGTCAAAAGCGCTAATCCCTGTATTTACGTCAAATGTCACCAGAGGCTTGAAATGGGGTCACTCCGGAGCAGATTTAGAAACCCATATACCAAAAGTGTTCAGAATTTCCTTCGACCAGTCACTCGTGGTCGGGATCACCCGTGTTTGATAGGCTGGCATTCTTTCCTCAGCGGGACCCAACTTCGAAGTTCGTATCAGCAAGAAACGTTTGATTTTTAACGTCGTCAAAGTGGGCTCCAGCCCAATAACACCTAATACGTTACCTCGTGGTCGTTCGTTACCAATTCCCACTTTTCCACCCTGTTGTATTTTCAAGACACCGTTTTCTCAGCTTTTGCACATTTTTGCAGTAATTTCACGCACACCCCCACCCCACATTATCCGAAACACCTTAGGAATAAGCAAGTCTGCAGCAGGTGCCACAAGCGCGGTAAAGCCGCGCCAACCCTCCCCTCTTGCAAAAGCTGGTGGTTATTCGTGGTGCCACAACACCCGTGCACCAACTTCCCAATGCGGAACGCGAACATAAACACTGCCAGATATGGGGAAGAGCCCCAGCAAAACACCGTCTTTTTGTTCGCTGCAGCGGCATTGTTAGCATTCGCATTGGGTTTGCTGATCGTGGCACCCTATCGAGCCTACACTAGCAACGAATGTCGATTTCGGCAGAGTACGAGGCCCTCGAGGTGGTGGGGAAGGGCTCGTATGGCACCGTTCGCAAAGTGCGCCAGCTCGCCTCCAACGACATCTTCGTCAGAAAGGAGATCGAGTACAACAGCATGAATAGCCACGAACGAAACCAGCTCATTCTGGAGCTCCGCATTCTCCGCGAGCTCAACCACCCCAATATCGTCAAGTACTACCGGCACGACCACATCATGGATAAGAAGAGCATCCACATCTACATGGAGTACTGCGATGGCGGCGACTTGGCGCAGGTGATCACCAATTTCCGCAAAAACAAGGAGCTGGTCCCCGAGGAGTTCATATGGCAGGTTCTTGTGCAGACGCTATTGGCCCTTCACCGCTGTCATTATGGCATAGACGCACCCAAAGTGAACCTTTTCTCGGGCACCGGGGCATCCGAGCCACTGATCAACTCTGAAACAGTGGTCATTCACCGCGATATCAAGCCAGACAACATCTTCATGCTCAACTCCGGAAAGACCATCAAAATGGGTGACTTTGGTTTGGCCAAAATGCTTACATCTCAGAACGACTTCGCCAAAACTTACGTGGGAACCCCCTACTACATGTCGCCGGAAGTGTTGATGGACAACCCGTATCTGCCGGTGTGCGACATCTGGTCCTTAGGCTGTGTGCTCTATGAGCTCTGCACTTTGCTGCCTCCCTTTCAGGCGAAAACACACTTGCAGTTGCAGACCAAGATCAAAAGAGGTCAGATCCCCGATCTCCCGGAAACTTACTCGTCGCAGCTACGACTGACGATTCGTGAGTGTATCACCGTGGATCCGGCAATGCGGCCACTGTGCCACGACCTCTTACAGACGCTCTCCGTGAAATTTCTTCGAAAAGAGATGGAGCTCAAGGAGGTTGGAACTCATTTGAACGAATTCCAGAAACAGTTGTTTGCAAAAAACGATGAGCTCAAGAAAAAAGAGGCGTATCTCAACACCTACGAACGGAAGCTCTTCTCTGAAAGAGAGGGTCTTGAGGCGGAGTTCGCCAGTCTCCAGAAGAAGTACGACATACAGAAAAAGCAGCTTGAAAGCGAGCTTTTCGACGAATTTGACCAGCGCAAAAAGGCCATGGATCTCGAGGCTAAGGAAGTCCGGCTCGGGTATCAGCGGGAATTTAAGTTCGTTGTTGAGCAGGAGGTACAATTGAGAATCAAGGATATTATGGCCAAACAAAACGAGCTCCACCGCAAAAAATCGGACCCCAAAACAACTGCCAGGGCCTATTACGAACAACCCCTGCCCACAAAACCACGTGGGCCCCGCGAGTTGGAGGAACAGGATCGTCTTCTGCCTCCACCGCTTCGGAGAACCCCTTTGAAGACCCGAAACAGCGATGTGGAGTATGAAAACACTGTCCACTCGCCATACAAGCCGCGCACAGGCGCGGGAAACTACAAAAAACGCGTCACCGACGAGTTGGAACGCTTGAGCCTCGAACGGCGCCACACGCCGGAGTTTGAGGAGATGTACATGCGCAAACGGATGGGTTAGGTAATGAATAGGCATTTGAAACATGTAGAGCTAGCTGGTCCATTTACCGCCCGTCAAAGCCTCGTAGGCTTCCATATACTTTGCCTTGGACTGGGTGATGATATCCTCCGGCATGGAGACGCCATCGACGCCATTCAACTTGTTGGAGG
Source organism: Wilhelminamyces tanticharoeniae (assembly GCA_030558325.1). Classification (NCBI taxonomy): domain Eukaryota; kingdom Fungi; phylum Ascomycota; class Pichiomycetes; order Serinales; family Metschnikowiaceae; genus Wilhelminamyces; species Wilhelminamyces tanticharoeniae. Next base: position 21,645 of record JAJMSI010000026.1, on the reverse strand, counting down.
TCAACCAGTCTCTTAAGAACTGCTTATCGTACGAGTCCTGCGAGCCGCCCACTTTGTAGTTGCTGGCATTCCAGAAGCGCAGCGAGTCGGGGGTCAAAACCTCGTCCACAAGAACGAGGTTATCCTTCTCGTCGAGGCCAAACTCGAACTTGGTATCGGCAATAATGATGCCCCTAGTTCTGGCATAGGATGCTGCCTTGGAGTACAATTCAACGGCCTTCACAGCCAATCTGTCGCATAAGCCCTTTCCGACGATATCAGCAGCCTGTTCGGGCGAAATATTTTCGTCGTGCTCGCCCTGTTCAGCTTTGGTAGAAGGCGTGAAAATGGGTGTCGAAAAGGCCTGCGACTCCTCAAGAGGCTCGGGCACTTTTTGGCCGTGAACAGTGCCGGCCGTTTTATACTCTTTCCAGGCAGAGCCGGTGATGTAACCGCGGACAATCACTTCCAAGGGCACCAATCGAAGCTTCCTCACAAGCAACAGGCGACCCAGAAGCTGCTCCTTATACTTGGGAGCCAGCAACTTCTTAGGCAAACGAGCGAAAAGGTGCTCGTCGTCAGCGTTTTCCAAAATAAGGTGGTTGGGCACCTCGTTCTCGAGAAGATGGAACCAAAACTCGGACAACTTGGTCAAGATTTTGCCCTTCTCTTCAATGCCGTTGGCCATTATCACATCGTATGCGGAGATTCTGTCAGTTGCAACAAAAAGAAGGGTGTTCTCGTCAACCAGGTAGATATCGCGGACCTTTCCGCGGGCCACGAGGGGAAGAAGGCCGTCCAAGTTGGTAGTGTGGAGAGACATGGAGTGGAGCAGAGAGAATTAGTTCAGAGAAGTGCTCTTTGACCCCGTTGACTCGGGCCCCTTTGTGCAGGAACGAAGAGAAGGGAGGGAAATGAATCGCTGAATTGTAATGAGAAGTGGTGTGCCATTGGTTAGAGAACATAATTAAGAAGACTTATGACAAGTGCGTGACATTCTAATCGCCCAAGAGCCAAGGTCGGAGAATTCTAAATGCTTGACGAGTTCGCCATTGGCCCCAGATTTTGCAATTATTGTCAACCAAGTCGCACTCCTATACATTCAATCACGTGACGCAAAGGTCTGAACCTTGCACTAAATTTAGGCCCGGGCATCCGGGACTACGCGGGACTTGCTTCTGTCTGTCTTGTGACCCTCTTTGGCCAGGATCACCTTTGACATGGCACATAGGGTAAAATTATTGTGATTAACTGCACGAAGGTGCGCCACGTCCATCTATTGTTTTCGGCTACTTGAATCTATAGGAAAATCCAGACAAGTTCCCGGACCTGACATCTGCCATTCAGGGCAGTTGCTCGGAGAGCTACTCAATCTAAGATGAATTGCTTCCGCGTCTTAGAGACCCCTTTCAGTAAATCTGTGACATCGATGAATCTCTTGCAGTCACATGAACAGTGCTCCGAATGTCGTGTCGATCTGCGTCGCCTATGGCCAGTGCCCCTGTAAAACTACAGCAGGAATAAGAAGACTGCAAGCAACTGGTTCTTAGTGGAGCCAGCACGGAAATCTTAGTGGTGATCCATTATTGCAAGCAGTTTGCAGTCGTATTGTAACGCCTCAATGGCATCTATGCTTGTCTAATAGATATCTATCTCCCACTCTTTGCTGCAACACACTGAAAGACATTCAGAATCGCCTCCTGGCACAGTCCCAACACACAATCTATAAATATGTTCCACATATAAGCCCAGACACCTCGAATAACACATTTCAGTTTGCATTATTTTTCCGTTTTCAGCATTGCCCCTTTCTTTCTTTGTCACAATCACAAATCGCCTGTATATGCATGCTTGCACTTTTACTACACCAGCCACCTCACGGTCACAAACGATGCATTGCCCCGATCAGTGGCTCCAGCATGTGGCATTTCACCCTTTCGTCTTTTCCCCCCACTTTTCTGGCGTAGAAGCCGTCCTCATCTCACCCTACTTCTCAAGCCTCGTATATGTGCCTGCCAAGACCTGTCACTTGTCGCTTATGTAAAGCCCAACGGTCGCCATGACGGCAAAATGAAGAACGTGTCTACTCGGGACCTTTCCAGGCCGCGTGACGTTCCTTCCTGAAACAGCTACAATGCCAGCGTGGCACAAGGCCAGTGGCCACAGCCCCGCATGGGGTATCCTGCACAATTACCAAGGGAGGGTATAAGTAGGGCCCGTCTCCCCATGGAAAATCATGATCTTTACCCCAACACAGTACTAAGACAATGTTTGGCTTTGGCGATCACGAGAACTCCCACGAGCAGGTTTACGGCGAGAAGCACGAGGGAAAATTCTCTCACGAGCTTCTTGCTGGTGCTGCCTCTTTCGAGGCTGCTAAGCTCTTCGAGGACAGACAGAGAAGGGAAGGCAAACCCGTTTCGCACCAATTCGCCAAGGAGCTTCTTGCTGGCATTGCTGGTGGTGAGGTTGACAAGCTCTTCGAGACCAAGGGTTTGGACTACTTGGACAGAGACAAGGCTAGGGACCAGGCTGGGGAGTACGCTCAGAGAGGCTACGACCAGCACTACGGCGGCCAGGAGCAGTGGCACCCTGACCAGCAGCCTCCTTTCGACTACAACAATGACAGATACAGATACTAGGTTAGTGAATAAAGATGAGGAGAGATGGTTTTAGTAAACGTGATGTAAAATGGCGAGAGGTGGGTGAAAATACAAGTGTGGCGAAATTCGTTTCATGAAGTGACCGATTTCGGTATCAGGGCGATCTGAAGCGGGATCGGGTCACATGAAACGAGGACGAAGGAAGAGTACAGTAAAGGCCCTTAAGGGCCAGGTATATAGTGGTTGATCCAGCGGAGCTGAGGGGTACATGTGCCACCCGTCCTATCTCTGATACAGGCGTTGCCATAAAACCAAGCATTGCAATGGAAGACTCTTCCTCTTTCCTCCCATGGGTGGTAATAGCAGCATACAAGCGCCGCTTGTTATTTTTTACAGCCACCGATTCCAGGCAAACGACCGGATCTCTCCACTTCCGACCAGGTACAACACCCGTGCACCATGTGCTACACCCTTCAGACGCGTCTCTTACTCCCTTCGTCTTCTCTAAGCATGTCCAGCACGCGTCCCGACCTCAAATTCTCTGACCACGCAGACGAGCGGTCGTACTACCGGCGGTTTGCCGCGCTTCCCACCGCCGAATCGGGCACCGTACGCGTCATCGACCACAACAACGGAGACTACTTCTCGGTATTGGACCTGGATGCTGACCTCATTGCCGAACACATCTACAAAACCACGGCGGTTGTAAAGTACAGCAACAACCACCGGTATGTGACCATTCTGCCGCAGGTTTTCGCCAACAATGTACTTCGTTTCTGCCTTGTTGACAGACCATCCAAGGTGGAGGTGTACACCTCCAAGTTCGAAATTATCTGCGTGGCAACACCCGGAAACTTGGAGGCACTCTCCGTAGCGTACCTGGTAGATTTGGAGGCCATGAGTGCTGACTCTTCTGCGCCCGTGGTGTGTGCTTTAAAGGTGCAGAATGTGGGCGGTGCCAAAACGGTGGGTTTGTGTGTGGCAGACTTGCTGGCCAGCGCCTTAGTGGTGGCAGAATTCGCAGATAACGACGTCTTTCTGAACCTCGAAAGCGTACTTTTGCAATTGGGTGTCAAAGAGCTCGTGGTCCCCAGTCTGTATGACCCTCAAGACGAGTCCAGCGAGTCTGCGAAGCTCTTTCAGGTGGTACACAAGATCGGCACCATTGTGGTGAGTTCCGTGGGTTCGTCGGCGTTTTCTGCCGCCAATGTGGACCAGGACTTGAGCAAAGTTGTCGCCTGCAAAGAAGACACCTCTATTGAGCTTGTTCTCGCTTCTAAGGGCATTCTGTCGGCTGAAAATACCCTTCTGTTGGGCTGCTGTCTAGCACTCATCAGCTACCTTGGCCTTCTCTCCGATTCCAATGCTTCCTTCTCCATCGAGAAACACAACTTGGCTTCGTTCATGAAAATGGACGCGTCCACCGCTCGTGCACTCAATATTTTCCCTTCCAATGGACCTGTGGGAAAGCTGTCCAACGTGACGTCGGTTTTCGAGCTTTTGAATCGCTGCAAAACAGCTGCTGGCTCCAGACTACTCTCCCAGTGGCTCAAACAGCCGCTCACTAGTAGTGCAGCCATTTCCGACCGTCATTCTCTCGTGGGTCTTTTGGTAGACGACACATCCCTTCGGGTATTTCTTGGAGCTGACTGGCTTTCGCAGGTGCCGGATTTCAAGCGTCTCTTGAAGAAAATTGCTTCGAACTCCAAAAAAACCGACACCAAGAAGTTGGACGACGTGGTGCGTTTGTACCAACTTATTCTTGTTTTGCCAGAACTTGTGGAACGATTGAAGGAAGTAGAGGCTGATTTGGAGGCAGAAAATGGGTCTATTTGTGTCCTTCTTCGTTCTGTTTGGCGTGAGCAAGTGGAAAAAGCCTACGAAACGCTTGTCAAGTTTCAGGAGCTCGTGGAGACCACAGTAGATTTGCTGCCGCTTCTGGGCTCTGCTCACGATGCGCTCCATTCTGACTTCAACATTAAACCCGAATTTGACCTGTCGTTGGTGGAGTTAAACGACCAGATAGAGGCAGTTCTTACTGATATAAGAGCTGCCCACGAGACTGCTGGCGACGACCTTGGAATTGACACAGACAAGAAATTAAAGCTCGAGCACCACCAAAATCACGGCTGGTGTTTCCGTGTGACAAGAACCGACTCCGCTGTGCTTCGTAATACCAGCTATATTGAGTTACAAACGGTCAAAGCCGGTGTTTTCTTCACAACTAGCCAGTTGCGTAAATTGGCATCCCAACACCGCGAGTTAGCGGCGGCCTATAATGCGAAACAGGCCGAGTTGGTTACTGAAATCCTCGCGATCACTACCACTTACCTGCTGGTGTTTTTACGGTTATCGCATACTCTTGCACACATGGACGTGTTGGTGAGCTTTGCGAATACAGCTATTTTTGCGCCTATTCCGTACGTGAAACCTGTGCTTCATCCCCTTAGTCTGGCGAAAGATGCGCCCGAAACAGCCCAGCGCCAGGTGCGGTTAACTGCAGCCCGTCATCCCGTTTTGGAGGTGCAAGATGGTATCAACTTCATCGCCAATGACGTTCACATGGCCCACGAAAATGGGGGTCATCCCTTTTCTATTATTACAGGCCCCAACATGGGCGGAAAATCGACTTATATACGCCAGGTGGGCGTGGTGGCGTTGATGAGTCAGATCGGCCTGTTTGTTCCTGCTCTGGGTGATCTGAAGGCGCCCGAAGTGGCAGTTTTCGACGCCATTTTGTCGCGTGTTGGCGCTGGAGACTCACAATTGAAGGGTTTGTCTACGTTTATGATCGAGATGTTGGAAACATCGTCCATTTTGGCCACCGCTACTCATAATTCGCTCGTGATAATTGACGAGTTGGGCCGTGGAACCAGTACCTACGACGGCTTTGGATTGGCGTGGGCTATTCTGGACCACTTGATTGCACATCATGGCTGTTTCACATTGTTCGCAACCCATTTCCATGAATTGACGCAGTTGGCAGAAAAACACCCAGGAAAAGTCGCCAATTTGCATGTGGTAGCCCACGTGGATAAGAAGACTGCTGGAGACGACGATATCACCCTCATGTATAAGGTGGAACCAGGAATCTCCGATAAATCATTCGGTATCCATGTGGCAGAGTTGGTCAAATTTCCTGCAAAGATTGTTTCCATGGCTAAAAGAAAGGCAGCAGAGTTGCAGGGAGCAAACGACGACTTACCAGAAGCCAAACGCAGTAAATGCACGCGTGCCGAGATTGATCAGGGTCTTTCGACTTTGAGGACCATTTTGGGTGAATGGAAGGCGAAGTGCTATGATGAAGCGACAGGGAAGTGCACCGTGGACTCTGGGGTTGCGGTTTCTGCTTTGAATGACTTGATGGATAATGAACACGGCGAGTCTGTTAAAAACGATACCTTCCTCCGCGAGGTGTTCGCTGAGTTATAATTTACTGATTGGACCTAAGATACAAGAAGGTGCAAGTCATTGTGGCTGCAAATACACGTTTAAGGTATGGATTGCTTGTTATAGGGAAGTGTGATGGAAAGGTATTTTTGTTATCGCAAGATCACCTGACTACTGCTATGGCTGTATTCTAATTGTGACTAACCTCTGAAGACCGCTTTTGCTATGTTCTTAATTGAAAGGGTATAATAGGGCGTTTTTCTTAGATGGAAGATCTTTATTCAGTGGCTTTGCACTGCGTATGAAATTTGAAAGCGAATTGGCGTTTAAACGGCAAAGTTGAGAAGCACCTTCTCTGCTCAACAGGCTTTCGCCGCAGTTCACCTTTCCTATCAAATACACTTAGACAAGAGCTTAATTGCCATGTCTGAAGGGCATCTCGTTTAGAAGACCTTGTTGTGGCCCGTGTATTCGTATTTATGAGTCCCCGTATATGTGACCTCTTTTACAAGTTTACATCATCCTATCACTCATAAAGCTGAAGTTTCATAGTTACTTGGCCTTTTCTATATCCGGGCATACAACAAGGCCCACGCATTCTACGCCATATCCACATTAAATTACCGAAGCTCTTCGCCTTTTTCTTATTGAAGCTTTTTCTTGGCCTGCTTCATACGGAAGGCATCATATCCCAGCTTATCAACACAGTAGACAAGCGGCAAACCCCAAGTCCACTTGAACACAAAGAACTGTTCTGTTCCCGTCAAAAAGCACCGCAAGTACTCTTCGTAGACCAAATAGAAGTAGACCCCTATGCCTGTAAAAAGATGCCACCACCCGTGGCCCTCGAGTACGAAGCCGTAGGGCATTCCCCAGTCACGACGAACAGACCTCACTTGGGTGCAAAAATGAATGTCCAAGTTCCACACCAAGTAACCAAGGCCAAAAATGGCGATTCCAAAAGTCATGGTGCAGAATAGCTGGCTCCTAGCCACTGGATCCTTGACGTGCAGACGAGTGAGGGCAATCAGCTTAAAGATAATTCCCGCGTTCAAAAGCGCATATGCCGCCTGGTGGATTGTGGGGTTTTTCAAGTGCAAATAAACGGCAGTAAGTAGGTTTGCAGCCATGAAGATGCCCACTCCCACTCCCACAGACTGCAGTGGTGTTTTAAACTCACTGAAGACCAGCCAGAATGGAATACATGTGGCGTAAATCATGGGAAGCTCATCGAGCAACTGGAACTCGTAGCGAAGGGTCATGTGAAACAACCACAGTCCCACGCCCACAAGTAGGAATCCGAGGGCCGTGAACACGAAGCGGGGCTCGAGACGGTTGGTTGAGGCGTGATAGATGGCAAACCCCGCTAATAAAATGAACCCCAGGTTGGTGATGGTGTTAAGGGCCTCTGCGATGTACGACAGAACCACGTAGTTTTCCTCACACCAGTCGATGGTGGAGGTGGGTTTTCCCCAGAAACCGTTGGGCTGTTCCGGAGCGTATGGAATGGCAAAGGGGAGCATCTCTTGAGATTCAGGAAAACGTGAGGAATTTCTTCGCAGCGTGCTTTATGGAAGGTGGCTGCAAGGGAAGTGAGGTGCGTAGGATGACGGTATTCAGATGGGTGGCAAAAGGAAAACTGCTAGATGGCTTGTTAGACAGAGCTTTGCACGTCGAGAATCCTCTTATCGACTTACGGGGTCAACTTGGACGTTTCCCTTTTCAGTAGCCTCGCTATCTGCTCCGCAATTTGTGGCAAATGACAAGCCTGACCGACTGCTGGGTTGGCTTAGAGAGGCGCCGAAAACCGCTCAGTTCAAAATCAAGCACAAGCGATGGAACGACGTAACTTTCGGGAAGGGGCCGGAATAGTCACAAGACTCAGCCTGCTCTAGCAATATGTAAGGTGTCTTTTAGGCAGTGGAAGGCTGTCGTATACACAAGCTTCAGGCAAAGGAGCTGGCAGCTGTGAAGTGGGTGTTTCGGAGCTAGGACGCTATTACGGGACACGTAACGGGATTTCAGCTAATTGCCGATTCTAGAGCCCTTATGTAAGTGGCACGTTTCTGTGGTGAAGTAAGTGCTGCGGAAGAACCGGTATTTTTAGCAAGGCGAGCATGGTATGCACACCACCCAGGATGGAATTGCGACAAGAGGGAAAAGAAGCCGCGTGGACGCAACTGTAAGTGAGGTGGAGTGGGATTGGAAGGATTCCCAGGAATTCAGTGAGATTTCACAGGCGAAATACTGAATAAACTTGGAGTTTCAGATGTGGGCTTATGCTTGTTCGCAGCAATTAAGCAGTTGTGGGTTGGGGGATGAAGATCGATCCCAGAAATGAAGCCTGGGCGGGATTTCTTTTACGCGTGATAGAAAACGTCAAGGGAAACTAATGGCATCCTCGTTTTCAGTGTATTTAACGAACTGGCATTTTGGTGTCCTGCTGACCCCAGTGTACACCTTTTTTTGAAAATCGAGACAAATGTTGCGAAATTCTGAACAATAAAAATATATGGAATTGCGAAAATAAGGATCAGGACCAGAATCCAAGCCTGTAAGAAAAAGATCCAATTTCCGAAATCTTTAATCCTCACGATGTCACATAGAACTCTTTCATAACACTTCTTCTTCGCAAAGAACTCAATCTTAGGCTTCTTATGACAAAGTCACGAAAACCGGCTCTACTTTCCTCTTCATCCAAAACCATCTTCATTGATGTCCTGTCCCGCATCTAGCCAGATGCTCAGCACCGCATCAAGAGTGCCCCTCCAGAGCTTTTACTTCCGTCTTTCAGTGGTTGTACCACTCCAACCAGCACTCATCATTATAGGGCCGTGTGGTGTACGTGTCCACCATTACCATTTTCTGCTGGTCAGTGGTGCTGTTTCCAGTCAGCGCTCCGCCTAGCTTTATAGCCTCAGATCCAATCGTGATCTCACACCAATCAGGGCAAATTTTGGACCCGTAGTGCCAGTATAAATTTGCAATCGCCATTTTCATCTCGATAAGGGCGATCTGCATTCCCAAACACATGCGAATGCCCTTTCCAAATGGCATCATGTAGCGGTTCTGAAGTTTTATACGCGCATGAAACTGAGCCTCCGTTTCATCTCCCTGTAGCCATCTTTCGGGCTTGAAATCGTCCGGATTCTCAAAGACAGACGCCCTATGAACGGAATATGGCTGGCACGAGATAATTGTCCCTTTCGGAAGAGTGACTGAGACATTCCCCACCTTCACAGAGTAGCTGGTCGCCACCACGCGGGGCTCTGCCCCGGGAATAGAAGTGTGCACCCTACCATTCTCCAATAATAAGGCGTTCAAAAAGGGAAGTTGGTCCACTGTTTCGAGGTCAGAAATGATGTCTTCTGAGTTCTTTGGAACTCCAAAGGCCCCCTGGAGCTCATCAACGAGCCGCTTCTGAAGCCGGAAATTCGCAGGACGCGATAATTCGTACGTTAAATACGTCAATTGCACGGCCGTGGTCTCGTGACCCGCAAATATGTTGTCACTCAAAAAAGAGTACGCATCCTTCCCCTGGAGGCCGTGTTTGTGGAGCGTTTCCATAGTAGATGGGTTTCCTTGGGAAGATGTGGCCCTCTTTTCGGCCCTTTCGTACATTTGCAACTGCCAGGTCTCGATTTTTGCCAGTGCCTCGCGGGTTTCGGGAGAGGCCACCCAATCCCATAAAAAGGGCATGAGGGTAGTCCAAAAGACCATTGCCAGCTGGATTCGGTGGCTCACAATTATGTGACGCTGCTCGGGGTGGTGGAGAAGCCTGCTGCCATTTCCCTGGCCCAACTCAAAGCCGGAAACAACGTCCATTGCAAGGGCTCCGAATAGAGGATACATATCCATCCCGATATTCAGCTTCTTAGTATTGAGCCAGGCACCTGACTGCAAAAGATGACCTTTCCCGTGCTCGTTCATGGCAGAACGAGCATTGATGTGGTCAGGCTGCGTCCCTTCGACTGAACTGATTCTCACCTGCCTGACTAGCTGGCTCACGCAGTCTATGATGGCCTGTCTGGTGGAGTTTTTGGGCAGAAACACCGCACTCTTAGAGTACAACGAAAGGATCATCTTCTTGTACTTCAAGTGGCGATCGTTTTCTAACGAAGCAAATATGTTGTCTCGGAAGCCATGGTTGCGGAAGTTCTCGTAAAACCGCGACTTGGGAAAGTTCTTCACGTAGATATCGTTAATGTACTTGTGGTTGCCATTAACACTGACCTCCAGGGGCGACAAAAGCACAATTTCGCCGTAGCAGGCATGTAATTGGGCCACCCTATTGATCCAGGTTTCTGATCTTTGGCCGTTAAGGGCCGCAAAAGCGCTGACTCGATGGAAATAGGGCCCAGGTACTTTTCGCAATGGTGATATATAGAATGGCACCACGATAAGCTCAAAAACGAGAAAAAGGGCCGCTGCGAGAGCCAAAGATGTTTTGGGGTGGCTTTCCACTATGTGGTAAGCATTTTGGGCGAACTCTAAAAGCATAGCGTGGAAAAGGGTTTGAGGACTTATGTCCTGATATGGGAAGATAAAGATTCCGTTCGCAATCAGAAACTGATTTCGTCGGAATTTATCTCCAAGGGCTCCGAATCAAAGATCTGAAAATCTGAGTCACCAAAAACGTACAGATTGGATGTGGGCATGTCACTTTTAAAACTGCGTTGGTGTGTCTCATCTGTTATTTGCATATTGCTTAGTTTGTGACCTACCTCTAACCGTTATGTGGGGCAATAAAGCAGGTTTGATAACATGGTGTCACATAAGTGAACGAATAAGCTAAAGGCGACCTGTGCCGACCACGGTGCCACGACGTCTCTATATGCATGTTCCAATACCCTGGCTTTGAGTTCACTATACCTGGTACGTGTGTGTAGTAATCAATACCCTAGCATATAATTGGCGATTTTTGCAACATAGGCCCTTGCAACGCGGATCACTCATCGAGTTCTCGCAACCAGAAAATTCCAGCTGGCACTAGGCACCGTGATGTTCTTCTATCACCACAAGTATATCTCGAATTTGCAGGCTTTTGAATTCAGAATTCTCTATTTAGCGGCTCTTTGAAAGCCCTTTCTCCCTTTCTCACGCTGCAACGTCCGCTTTTTCACTCTTCTTCAAGAACTCTGCAAACTTGCTTGTCTCGTGGATGCCGCACTCTGTCTTGGCCTTTCCCTTCCAGCGCCCACTTCTCTCGTCTTCTCCATCTGCCACCGGAACTGTAGAGTGCCAGTCGCCTATCAGCTTGTAGCCAAGATTCAAAAGAGAGTTATAAGGAACGGCGTTGTCGTCAATATAGGCCTTTACCTGAGCAAAGGACCAGTTGCACAAAGGGTTAATTTTCACTATCCCGCTAGATTCTTCAATTTCTATTACCGGAAGTGCACTCCTGGATCCACCCTGTGACAGCCTTCTTCCTGTCAAAACAGCAGCCACCCCCAATTCCTTGTAGCTTCTTTGGGCGGGCTCCACTTTCACCAAAAAATCATAGTATGTATCGTTGGACTCCCAGAGCTGGTCACCGTAAACTTCCGTAAACTCCTTTTCCGAAGTCACGTTGGCGGGTTTGAAAACGTGAATTTCAGGGCCATATTTGGCCCTTATCTCATCTACCAAATCGTAGGTCTGCGGAAAATGATGCAACGTATCTATGAAAATGAGATTGATGGGGTGTTTCTTACCGTGAAATGCCTTCGCTATCATATCAACCGTCACAAGACCCGTGAGCCCAAAGGCGGTGGTCTGGTAAAGGCTGGGGAAGGTTATGTAAGCCCAGGAGATGATTTCCTGGGGCAGCAAATCCCGGAGCTTTTCATTGAGATGGGCCAACTGCGCTGGTGTTATCGTGATCTGGTGGGACATGTCTTGAGGGTAATAATCAGGATAGGTCCTATGAGAAACAGAGTATTACAAAGCTAAGGTATTTCATGCTGATTAACAGTTGCAAAGTCACGTGGCCTGGCACCATCCGGAAGTCGGAAATGCGGTTTCCGACCAACTTCCGACCAGTTTTTTGCACCCATTCGGTGGTCTTTTTAGTCATGAAAAACAACTAGAGCTCTAGTCAGGGGATTCCTTAAGCGCATACCAGCCTTATTTTGCAAGATATGGCCGCCCAGAAATTGTGTCGTCCCACGGTTGGCTGGATTTCGCCCACTTTATGAGCGGTCACTATTGCCCAATGCGTGCGAAACGAAGTTTAAAAATGAAGTGCTTCAGTTTCCAGAGGATGTGATAGAGGAAGTTAGCAGAGTAGTATGGCTGCATTTTGCAGAACCTGAGTCAGCAGGGGCTTCATAGAATCAAGCCTTTCTCGGCTTTTGGTTTTATCTCAGAACGTGCTCTTAAAGGTCAAAAACAAAAAAAGCATAACCACTAATACCAGACATGCGGCTCGCTCTCCATTCGGCACAAATTTGCTCACCTCCAGTGTATAAAAGGCCAAGGTTGCCAGTATCCAGGTTTCTGGCTCTTCCAAATGTCTCTTCCCCAGGAAATCTACACCACGTTTAAGAGAATGGACATGGGAGGCATGGGTAAGAGCCACAGCCACAAACCTGCCTGCAAAATCTCCATGCTCTGGAACTGGTATACAGTTGACACGTGCTTTATCACCAACTCATGGCACGTCAGGTCTAAGGGAGCATTTGCAGGCTCCTGTATTGGAGTCTTCTTTCTTGTGGTGGCATCTCAGTGGTTGCACCGTTTCTGTCGTGAATATGACTTGGCAATAGCCAGCAGAGGGCTGCAAAATGATAAGCTCTACACTAGCGAGTCTTCCTCTTTGGGAAAAGAGTCTGTTGGCGGGGAAATGCCGGTTACGCGAGTTAACCCACTTATTCACGCTCTCTCCCACGGGTGGATGGTGAGAAGAACAAACCACCTTACAGACGTTTCAGCCACACCAGCTGAGCAGGTTATCCGTTCAGTCTTGTTCACAGTGGAATGGGGGCTTTCGTATATTATTATGTTGTTGTTCATGTACTACAACGGATTTATCATTATCTGTTGCATTTTGGGGGCTTTGGTGGGCCGATTTTTGTTCACCTTTAATGAGCCTTTGAGCTGTCTGGGAAATAGAGCCGGCGAGGAAAGCCACGAAATGGACAGAAAATGTTGCCGGTGATGGATTTGTCGTCTGCTTAGTTTAGATTGGAAGCTCTGCAGCAAATAGTGATTGAGAAAGAAGCTTTATATGGTCTGAATGTGAGTGTTACAGAAATTTGATGAGTAGAGTTGATAATCGATACATCAGATTATCTTATCCATCTGCGATCTTTAAGGTACTTGACTCATATGAGGCTGATGACGGGCGTGCACTAACATCTGGATCCAAGTAGAATGCACCCGCAACAAGCCACATGAGACTCACATGTCTAATAGCGCATCCTTTGTAAAATGGCTTGAATTCTGCTGAGTACTTCATGCTCACGCTCACGTGTATGCTTCTATACCCCCCTTTGCCGCTGTCTACTTCTCTACCCGCTTTGGGGTAGTCTTTTTCTGCCTTACCTAACCTATTTCCCTCGCTTTGCATTTTTAACTCGGTTCCATACAGGACCTTACTACTTCTTGCCACCGTCATGACCGTAGAAAACGGCATCGAAGACGATGGCGCCTTTCGTGGGCTCATGAGTAGCCTCAACCTCGCAAGCACCTTTCTGGGGTACCCCTCCAATTTCGCCACCCTCACCTACAACCAGCTTTTGCAGGCCAAGAACACCATAGAGAACCAACTATCCATTCTATTCGACCTCCTCAGCCAAAAGTACAGCGCTACCATGGAGACACCCCTCCTCACTCCAGATGGCTTCCCGAGAAGCGACATCGACGTGGTCAGCATAAGACTTATCAGAACCAAAATCATCCGCATGCGCAACGACTACCGTGCTGTGTTGCAGCTATTAGAGGCTAAGTTGCAGGAGCAATTGGGTACTAGCGTGCTGCAAAGTCAGCCTGTGAACAGAGAAAGTAGTGAGTCTACGGAAAACGTAGTTCTATCATCACGCTACACCATTCCTTATGCCAGGGTCTCGGAGATTGCCCCGGATTCCCCTGCGCTGCGCGCGGGCCTAAGAGAGGGCGATGGGATCGTTCTTTTCGGCCATGTTCATGCTGGAAACCATGCCCGGCTCCTGGAAATCACGACCTGTGTTCAGGGTCACGTTGACCGTCAGTTTGCTGTCATTGTTGTGCGGAACGGGACACAGCAGGAGGTGCAGTTGACCCCTACAAACGGCTGGGGCGGTCGGGGACTTCTCGGATGCCGGGTGGTGCCCATTTGAGAAACGAAGGAGCTTCTGTAGATAGAAAGGAAAGAGGGCTTTCCAGAGTTGTGAAAAGGGCGTAAAAAGCTCGAGGACCTGTTGGAACTGTCCGAACTCCACGCGTAGAGTACTTGAATGTACATTACGCTTTACAAAGGGATGAGGTAAGCGACATCAGTAATTCTTCTGTAGAGAAAGTGAGCACTCCACCGCTCTTTTATGGAAAAGCGTTCCCTGTGAGGCCTCCTCTCATAAGGGCACTTACTCCACCGGCATTTTGACATGAATGCAGCAATTCACCTCCACATATTGAAAACAAGAAAACGCACCTATGTTCCCTCACGATCTACACTCTCCAGAGGCCTCATTGACCGGTAACTTTCCAAATTCCTCTATTTCCATCATCAACATCTCTCGTCTACCCCCCATGAAGCGTACTAGTAAACGTGAAAACATCGCCCGCTTCCACCACGTACTCTTCCATGCCCTCCAACTCCCAGTCTGTGTCGTTTATGAGCACCAAGATTCCCGGCCTCACAGTCCCGTCTTCGATGAAAACGGGGATGTCTTTCTCATCGCGTATGACCATTTTAGTGATGTACTCCACTAGGTCTCTCACCTTGGCCCCGCCTTCTGCAAACGGAAGGGCCACCTTGTGCTCTCTCACCTTCCCAGAAATGACATCTAGGCCCCCGAGAAACTCTACTTTGACGTTTATCATTATAATGAAAGTCAGTCGGTGGTGGAGATCTAGGCCTGTATACAGCCTTAAAACAACACGTAGCGAAATAACCTCCAGTAAGCCCTATAATCCTATAACGACTATAAAAATGGCCCCCTTTGCACGTTCTGGGCTCCTGGAATTTCTCGCCGTTTTGGTGGTTGCTCTTTTGAGTCCGGTTTTAGCCTTTTCCGCTGCCATTTTTCAGGAACAGGCCCTTGTGGTGTACGATGGCAATGTCGTTCCAGCCATCGACGAGTTGGCCGTAGTGAAGGCCCTCAAGGACACCTATAATTTCAATGTCACCACCAAGGCTTACACAGACGAGGACTTGTCTCTTTTCGTGGGCCCCGAGCCTGCGTACGAGCACGTCGTGCTTCTTCCGACTACGAAAAAGGCCATTTCTGCCAAAACCACCTTCAACCAGCATCAATTGCTTCAGTTTTTAAACACCAACGGTAATATGGTGGTTGTAGGCGGCGTTGACAGCGTTCTCCCCGATGATATCCGCGGTTTCTTGAATGAATTGGGCATCTATCCCTCGCCCAAGAACTTCCGCTACACTGACCACTTCAACACCAAGAATGGAAAGGCCATGTTGGGCGCCGGAAACTTGGTCCAAGAGAACGTTTACGGTTCTATTGAAGAGCCCTTAGCATACGAAGGCTCTGCAGCCTTGCTTTCCAACAATGAGCTTCTTTTCCCCATAATCAGAGGTTCTAAAACGAGCTTCACCGCCGATATCGATGCTGATGTCATTTCCCAGGACAAAACCTGGACTTTTGGTCAACAGGGCTTTGTGGCTGCCGGCTTTCAGGCCCTCAACAACGCCCGTTTGGCATGGGTAGGCGCCGAGGCGCTCCTCAATGATGAGCTTCTTCTGTGGGTGTTCCAGAAGAAGGGTGTTTTGAAATTGCAGTATGCACAGCACTACAAGGCTGATGACCCATCTGTGGGTAGCGAGAACAACAACACTTTGTACCGCATCAAGGACCAGGTCATCTATGTGGCCGGTGTTTCCGAGCTTGTCGACGGAAAGTGGGTTCCTTTTGATACTGGAAACCCAGAAAACAGATTGCAGTTGTCTTTTAAGATGTTGGACCCCTACCAACGGTTGACCTTGAAGCTGCTTGGTCCTACTGCGTCCCAGGCGGAACAAGCCATCGATTCTAGTGCTTTTTTTGCCAACTTCACGGTCCCCGACCAGCACGGAATGTTCACGTTTGAGTTGGACTACAAGCGCACGGGTTTGTCGTACATTTTGGACAAGCGCATCGTTGCAATCAGACACTTAGCCAATGATGAGTACAAGCGCTCGTGGGATATCTCTAATTCGTGGATGTACGTGGCAAGTGCGGGCATTGTGGTGGTGGCGTGGTTCTTGTTTTTGGTGAACTTCATCTACATTGGAAACGTGGACCAGCAGAAGAAGAATGAGTAGTGTAAAGTTAGGAAGAATAGAGAATGTTTGTAAATGAGTAGAAGGAGATGGCATAGATGTCGAGGAAAGAAATTAGAGAAATCAGGTAGAAATTTGCGTTACATGAGATTAGTGACTTTTTGAAGAATTTCGCACTTAATCTAGAGAAGTCACTTTTTTGACAGGGCCTTTCAAGGCACGTTTTTGTTTTGCAACCCTGATTTACCAGAGGACACTAAAAAAGAATTAAGGCGAAGAAAGGCATCGGGAAAGTCGTTCCATTTCGGTTATATCTAATTCGTGTTTTAGGAACTTGGGTCACAGACTCATAAAATGACCAGCGCCGACACTGACCAAAATTGGTCTCAAAAAACATATGACCCCCGCGGGCGAAACAAGAAAGGCGCTTTTAATCTCCAATATCGCCAGAATGCAGAAAAATCTCTCTCATGCTATCGCTTGCCAATCAAATCATCGTACCCGATGCCGAGCGGGTTGTCCCAATCGGGAATGCCCAATCTAGTTCCATCGCAGAACAATTCCACCTTATCGTTGGTAGCGCAATTCACTTGAAAGGTGTTCAGAGAAAGAAGTATGTGCACAGGGTCGTACTTGACGAAGTCTCCATCAGTCATAAATCTCTGGGCTTTTGCCAGCCACCGGACTCTTCTTGACAGTGGAACTACCGATAAGATATCCGGCTTGAGCATGATCTGGCCGACCTTTCCAGCAGGAATAGCACAACTGGTAGTCCCACCAACCGAGAAAGTTTCGGTAACACTCAAGCCTGCAGAGAGAGAAGCTGTGATCATCATGGCGGTATAGGAGATACCGATATTGCTGTTGGTTCCAATACTGCCTCCAAAGGAGTACGAAAAAGAGACCGAACCAGACTGGCCATGTACCTGCGACTGGCAACCGCTGATAGGAATGTACCCGGGATACTCTTGAGTCTTGGTATCAGCATAAAAGTGCTCCACCCACTCGGTATCTTGCTCCTCTTTTTTCTTTTCGGGTTCTTCGTGATCCCCTACGAAGTTATCAGCAATTCCAATGAGAGTGTCGCGAAAACCGGCAGCTTGGATGGAGTCGAGGTTTTCGGTGGGGCCAATGAAGCGGGAATTCAGGGTTCCGGTTTCTGCTCTAACCAAAAAGGTGTTAGAGTCCTTGAGAATTAAAACAACCCCGGAAGCTGGATTTCCGAAAATTTCGGGGTATACCATGGCAGCCTCGTCCATGTTTGTAACGTAGATGGAGGCAAGGGCTTCTCCAGGAGCTGCCAAAGAAAAAACAGGCTCATTCTCGGAGCGGGATCTCAAAATTTGGAAAACGGGCTGTCCCGCAATGGAGACAGCTCGCAAAATGAGTATGAGGGCCTTAAGGGAAAACTGCATTGTCCCGGAAAAAGATAAAAAAGGAGGGCATACTTATACTGTTATTACAGTTTCCATATTAGCAGCAGAGTATTACAAAACAGCAGTAATTTTATCCTTTACAAAGTCTTTACCACACCCATTGCTTTGGCAGCATTTGTTGCCTTAAGCAGCACACTTTTTTTGGCAGCACTTTTCGCAGCACCTTGTCGAAAATAAAGTGTGCGAAGCACAGAAAAATGTACCTTCAATAGACCTTCAAGAGACTAATCCCACTCTCAAACGAAGACTACTATAATTCAGCATTTCACAGCATACAAGAGTATGTCGGAACAGGATCAAAAGGCTCAGTTGCTCCAACGCCAGTATAACAAGTATCAGGAGGATGTGACTGAGTTGCAAACACAGATCAGCACCTTTCAGTCACAGCTAGCAGAACACAGCATAGTAGACAAGACATTGTCGTCGCTTGCGCCCGAGAAGAGAAAGAACAGAAAGTGCTTCAAGATGGTCGGTGGCGTTCTTGTTGAGAAAACCGTCGACGACGTGATTCTCCTATTGGACTCGGACATCAAGGCCTTGCAGAAGCAAAAGGAAGGCGCAGAGAGCTTGTTGATGAAGACTAGGAAGGAGATGGAGACATGGATGAAGGGGAATAACGTGAAGATCGTGAGGCAGTAAGAGTGTGCTGCGAAGAGGAGGGAGGGCAAGGTGTGGAAGTAAAGAAGCCTTCATAAGTAGAAGGAATACACAAAGTGACAATAGAGAGTGGTCTGGATGAAACAGGTCTTTTGGGAAATTTAACGCTCTATATGTTCTTTAATGCAAAATGGTGGTTTAAACTATCTCACTGGAACCTATGCTCGTACCCAAAAATCGTCAGTTTCAACTCACTACACATATACTACACAAGGGCCCCTCCTTATGCCTCCACGCTACCAAGTCATTGGACCGAATCACAGTCGTCAGCCCAACAGTCGTCCTTCTGGTAGCAACGCTAAGCCTAATTCTTACCGCACACTAAGCCTGTCCTATTTATGCACGCGCAATGATGACGTACTCGACTAAGTTCCCGGGTCCCAAACCAAGGCTTACTTGCCTACTGGTCCCTAATGTGCGGCTTCACCCAACAACTCGGCCACGGGTATTGTACATACATTAAATTGAAAACGGCGTTCTACGCCTATACAGTGATGGACTCCAAGTAGTCAGTTCTGGCGGAGGTCTCGCGGCCGCTGTCGCGGTTGATGGCTTCCCACTTGGCCTCATCCTTGAACAAGCGCACAGCTTTGATCAGCTTCTTCTCGCTGGTCAACGTGAAGCGGTGGCAGATACCCGCAGGCAAGATTAACAAGTCGTTCGCAATCAACTTGGCGCGGATCCAGCGCTCCTGCTTGTCTCTGACGTCGAAGTAGCCTTCTCCGGAAACAATGTAGCGGATCTCCTCATCCTCGTGGTAGTGCTCGTGGTAGAAGATCTTCATCTTGTTGTTGTATGCTTCGAGGTCGCCGCCGAAGGTTTCCAAGTTCAAGTTGACTACGTCGCGGTTCTTGTAGTTGCGTTCTTTAGCGAGGGCGTTGAGGTCGTCTTCGTTGGTCACGTGTCTGTAGATAACCCCAATTTCAGAGAGCTTCTCAAGCGTGGTGTCGCTGAGATAGTGCGCATCGGCGAAGTCCTCGGGAGTGTCGTTGTTGTCGTGGTAGTAGACCTGAACCATTGTGAAGGAGCAGTGGTTGGGATGAATTCTGAACCAGCTAAATGACGCTTACTAAGCTGGGGTTATAATTGGCTGCAGCACAATTAGAGGAGCTTGCAAATCTCAGGATTTCGCCCAGATTTATACCTCTGGCACAGTCGCGGCTTGGCTGAAAAGGCTTACCGGTGAGGGGTGGCGGCTATCCTAAGCCATCGAAAGTGGCCACGGTAGTGTGGCAATGTCGCGGTGCACGGGGACTTTGCGAATATGTCGTGCTTTTTGAGCGACATTTTTCTTACTCTTGTTTCTGCCTTGTCATTTTCTAGTGCCCAAATATGTATAACAACCATCAATCTGGGGGCCAAGGAGGTGGTGGCGGTTACCAGGGCCGGCCACGTAATGCGGCCTATAACCAGAACATGGAACAGCAGCTTGCGCTGCAGGACAAAAAGTCCACCCACAGAAGAACCGTTGACCACGGAAATAATATGGGCCGCTGGTACATCAACCGGGCACTCGGCGTTCCAGACCAGCCGCTCGGCAAGATCCGACCGGAGCTGTCATTCTTAATGGACTTACTCCCGTCACCCGCCTACAATAAGCGCACTATGAACATCATGGACGCGCAGGCTAAGTTCGTTCACCTTTCGTCCAATAAAGCCCGTCATTCCATCAACAGCGTTAAATGGACACCTGAGGGGCGGCGCTTATTGGTTGCCTCTCATGCGGGCGAGTTCACGGTGTGGAACGGAATGACTTTCAATTTCGAGACGATTATGCAAGCACACGATCTGGCAATTCTCGCACTTAAATACTCACACAACGGCGATTGGCTTCTCTCAGGAGACCAGGATGGCACTCTTAAATATTGGCAGCCAAATTTCAACAATGTGAACATTGTCCAGGGCCACACTGATGCTGTTAGAGATATTGCCTTCTCCCCCAACGACGCCAAGTTCTTGACATGTGCAGACGACTCCAGTGCCAAAATCTGGAGCTTCAACACTGGAAGAGAGGAGAGAGCTCTTTCTGGCCATCACTGGGACGTCAAATGCGCGGATTGGCACCCCAATTTAGGCCTAGTTGTGACTGGTTCTAAGGACAACTTGGTCAAGTTGTGGGACCCGCGAAGTGCCAACTGTGTGTCTACGCTTCACGGGTTTAAACATACCGTAACCAAAACCAAGTTCCAACCTTCAGGCACCCGTCGGATGCTTGCTTCGGTCAGCAGAGACCGGTCCTGTCGTGTTTTCGACTTGAGGACTATGAAGGACTTCTTGGTTCTCAGGGACCACGAATCGGACCTCTCGTGTGTTGAGTGGCATCCTCACCACGCTGCTATGCTCACAACGGCGGCTTACGACGGCAGCATGCACCATTACTTGCTAGAGTCGCATGTGTCTGATGGAAAGAATTTGAAGGGAGACACCCAAACCACGTCCGAGGCGATTCACAAGATTCCTTACGCTCACGAAAAGGCAATCCACGCTTTGGAGTACCATCCCTTAGGCCATTTGTTATGCTCTGCTGGAGCTGATAGAAGTGCTCGTTTCTGGCTGAGGGCTCGTCCCAACGATCCTATGGCCTTCAGCGATCCCTTATATTCCAACGATAAGGTGGGTGCATGGTACTACGGTGTCAACAATAACATAAATGCTGTTGTGGATGAACGCCAGGTTGGCAGTGCTGCTGGTTCGGGTGTGGGAGGAGAGGTTCCTGGACTCAGTTTGCCGGGTTTGAACAGGCCCAATAACGGTGCCTCAGAGCTGTGGGGTGCCATCCCCGGGTTGAGAGGGTAAAGGAGGGAGATTAATAGCATGAGTGAGAGAGAGGGCTTCGAAGCGAAAGGAAGCATTCGTTGAATGGAATTTTTAATTGGCGAGACTGTAAAAGTTTGGATGTTTCATATACGCGTGTTTGGATGTTTTGGATGTTTCTATACGCGTGTTTGGATGTTTGGATGTTTGGATGTTTGGATGTTTGGATGTTTGGATGTTTGGATGTTTGGATGTTTGGATGTTTGGATGTTTCTATACGCGTGTTTGGATGTTTGGATGTTTTGAATGTTTGGATGTTTTGGATGTTTGGATGTTTGGATGTTTGGATGTTTGGATGTTTGGATGTTTGGATGTTTGGATGTTTGGATGTTTGGATGTTTGGATGTTTGGATGTTTGGATGTTTGG